>RJWM01001164.1:0-167281 GCA_004363535.1 Dasyprocta punctata
GAAATAATAGCAGAAAACTTTCCAAACATGGGAAGAGAATCTGAAATACAGGTAACTGAGGCATACAGAACCCCAATTAACCACAACCAAAATAAATCCTCACCCAGACATATAATAATAAGGGTATCAGAAATACAGCACAAGAACAAAATACTAAAAGCTGTCAGAGAAAAGAAACAGATCACCTATGAAGGAAAGCGTATCAGAATCACGGCAGACTTCTCAACACAAACCTTTAAGTCTAGAAGAGCTTGGAGTATTTCAAATCCTGAAAGAAAATAACTTCCAACCCAGATTGATGTACCCTGCAAAACTATTCTTAAAAATTGATGGAGAAATAAGATACTTTCATGACAAGAACAACTGAAGAAATTTATGGCCACCAAGCCAACACTACAAAGCGTACTGAAAGATACTCTAGAAACTAGAGACAAAGAGAGCCACAATCTTAAGAACAACAACAAAAGGAAACCGCTAAGCAGGGCAAGTAATTAAACAGAAAGTGTAGAAAACCAACAACAGAAAGATATCATGACAGGGATGAGCCAGTACTTATCAGTTATATCAATTAATGTAAATGGTCTCAACTCACCAATAAAAAGAAACAGACTAGCAGAGTGGGTTAAGAAACAAAACCCAACAATATGCTGTGTACAAGAAACACATTTCACTCAAAAGGAAATTCACAGACTAAAAATCAAAGGCTGGAAAACAATACTCAATGCAACAGGGGCCCAGAAAAAAGCAGGGGTAGCTATTATGTTTGCAGACAATACAAACTTCAAACCGAGAATGATCAAAAGAGGTAAAGAAGGTCACTACATACTTGTTAGGGGAAAACTTCAAGAGGAAGAGATTACAATTATAAATACATATGCACCGAATATGGGAGCACCCAACTATGTAAGACAATTCTTAATAGACATGAGAAACCAAATAAACAATAATACAGTTATAACAGGGGACCTTAACACCCCATTGTCACAGAGAGACAGATCAACCAAACAAAAAATCAGCAAAGAAATAGCAGAGCTGAATCAAACTTGTGAACAAATGGACCTAGTAGATGTATACGGCGTATTCCACCCATCAACATCAGAATACACATTCTTCTCGGCTGCACATGGATCACTCTCTAAAATAGATCACATACGGGTCCACAAACCATGCTTAAGTAAATGCAAAGGAACTGAAATAATTCCATGCTTATTATCTGACCATAGCACAGTAAAATTGGAAATGAATGACAAAAAACCCTACAATAACCACATAAAAACATGGAAATTAAATAATGCTCTCCTAAATAACCAATGTGTCACAGAAGAAGTTAAAGAAGAAATTAAACAATATCTACAATTGAATGAAAATGCAAATACAAATTACTGGAACCTGTGGGATACAATGAAAGCAGTCCTCAGAGGGAAATTTATAGCACTAAACTCTCATACCAGAAAAACAGAAAGAACACAGATAAACAACCTAATGCTGCACCTCAAACTTCTAGAAAAAGAAGAGCAAGTCAAGTCCAAAGCCCAAAGAAAGGAGGAAATTATTAAGAATAGAGCAGAAATCAATACAATCGAAACTAAGAACACAATACAAAGAATTAATGAATCGAAGAGTTGGTTCTTTGAAAGAGTAAATGAAATTGATAAACCCCTAGCCAACCTTTTCAAGAAGAGGAGAGAAAAAACTCAGATTCATGCAATAAGAAATGAAAAGGGTGAAATCACTACAGACCCTGTGGAAATACAGAAGATCATCAATACCTACTTTGAAAACCTTTATTCACATAGATTGGATAACACAGAAGAAATGGACAGATTCCTAGAAACCTATGAATTACCAAAGCTGAATCAAGAAGATGTAAAGCTGCTGAATAACCCAATATCAGCTTATGAAATTGAAAATGTAATTAAGACCCTACCAACAAAGAAAAGCCCAGGCCCTGATGGATTCACTGCTGAATTTTACAAGAAATTTAGGGAAGACTTAATGCCAGCACTCCTCATACTCTTCAATGAAATCGAATGGGAAGCAAGTCTCCCTAACATATTCCTGGAAACAAGTATTACCCTAATACCAAAACCAGAGAAAGACCCAACCAAAAAAGAAAATTACAGTCCAATCTCCCTCATGAACATAGACGCAAAAGTCCTCAATAAAATACTGGCAAATAGAATACAGCAAGTTATCAGAAAGATTATACACCATGATCAAGTGGGATTCATCCCAGGAATGCAGGGATGGTTCAACATATGGAAATCAATACATGTAATACACCATATCAACAGGGCCAAGGACAAGAATCACACGATCATCTCAAAAGATGCAGAAAAAGCTTTCAACAAAATCCAACACCCATTCATGATAAAACCCTACAGAAAACTGGAATAGATGCAACCTGATAAAAGCTATACATCATAAACTAACAGCCAACATCTTACTAAACGGAGAAAAACTGAAAACTTTCAACCTAAAATCAGGAACAAGACAAGGTTGTCCATTATCACCACTCCTATTCAATATAGTTCTGGAAATACTAGCCAGAGCAATTAGACAAGAGAAAGAAATAAAGGGAATAAGGATAGGAAAGGAAGAAGTCAAATTATAATTATTTGCAGATGATAGGATACTCTACATAGAAGACCCCCAAAAATCCATTAGAAGACTTCTAGAAGTAATAACCAAATTCAGTAATGTAGCTGGATACAAAGTGCACACTCAAAAATTAATAGCATTCCTGTACACAAACAACAAAGTCACTGACAGAGAAATAAGGGAAACCACACACTTCACTATAAAATCCGAAAAAATGAAATACTTAGGAATCAATCTAACAAAGGCAGTAAAAGTTCTATACAATGAAAATTACATTACTCTAAAGAAGGAAAACGAAGATTTCAGAAAATGGAAAGATATTCCCTGTTCATGGATAGGAAGAACAAACATCATGAAAATGGCCATTCTCCCAAAATTATTATACAGATTTAATGCAATCCCAATCAAAATACCACTTGTCTACCTCACAGAACTAGAGAAAGCATTCCTGAAATTCATCTGGAACCAGAAAAGACCTAGAATAGCAAAGGCAATTCTGGGCAACAAAGATAAGGCAGGAGGCATCACAATCCCCAACTTGAAACTGTACTACAAAGCTACTGTGATAAAATCAGCATGGTACTGGAATCAAAACAGACCTGAAGATCAATGGAATAGATTAGAAGATACAGTCACAACTACAAATACACTCAGTCATCTCATCTGGGGCCAAACAGGTACATTGGAAGAAAGACAGCCTCTTTAACAAATGGTGCTGGAAAAACTGGCTTTCTATATGCCAGAAACTAAAACTAGATCCATGCTTATCACCATACACTAAAATAAAATCAAAATGGATCAAAGATCTGAATATAAAAACAGAGACACTAAACTTACTAGAAGACAGAGTAGGTAAAACTCTCGATGACATAGCAGTAGGCAGAGCGTTCATGAACAAAAATCAAATTGCATGGGAAACACTTCTCAGAATCAACAACTGGGATCTTATTAAAAAGATTTTGCATGTCAAAGGAAATCTCCAACAGAGTGAAAAGAAAACCCACAAACTGGGAAAATATCTTAGCCTATTGTCCATCAGACAAAGGACTTCTATCGAAACCATATAAAAAATTAAAAGAAATCAGGCCCCTAAAATTCAAGGACCCAATCCAAAAATGGGCATCTGAGATGAATACACACTTCTCACAGAAAGAAATACAAATGGCAAATAAATATATGAAAAAATGTTCAACATCAATGGTCATTCGGGAAATGCAAATTAAAACAACACTGAGATTCCATCTCACTCCAGAAAGAATGTCCAAGATTAAAAAATCAACCAACAACAAATGCTGGAGGGGCTGTGGGGAAAAAGGAATTCTTCTCCACTGTTGGTGGGAGTGTAGACTGGTGCAAACATTGTGGAAAACAGTGTGGAGATTCCTCAGGAACCTAGGATTAGAGATCCCATTCAACCCAGCTCTCCCAGAAGAGTTGAAAACATCATACCACAGTGATATCTGTGCACCCATGTTTATAGCAACCCAATTTGTAATAGCCAGATCTTGGAAACCACCCACGTGCCCATCAATCAAAGACTGGATAAAAAAGATGTGGTATTTTTATACAATGGAGTACTACTCAGCTATTAAGAAAGATTGCATTGAGACGTTTATAAGTAAATGGTCACAACTTGAGACCATACTCATAAGTGAGATAAATCAAAACCACATGTGTAAATACCATATTGTCTCCCTAGTGTAAGAAATGGAAAAAGTATATATGATCCAAAATCTATAGTAAATACTATGTAAGGATAAAAAGCAGCTCAAAGAGCAAAAGTAATTGGGAAGGGAAAAGGGGGAAAGAGAAAAGGGAAAAGGAAAAGATATAAGTCTGTATATATGTATATGTAAGATAACTAAAATGAGCACACTGCTAAATGTATTCGTTATTGAGAAAGAACAATTAATACTCATATGATTGGATCAGTTTTACATGTTTATATCTGTTAATGTAAGTAACCATTTTAAAGATAACGATACGCAATATTGCAACCATTGTCAAGTTTCTATCATTCTGCTTTGTAAACCTGCAATGTTACTGTTGTGCATTTACTCTAGTCATTTGTTTGTCTCTTTTGCTTGTTGTCTTTGTTATATATGTCTTTTTTTCCTTCTTTGCTTAAAAAAAAAAGAGAAAAAGACACAGAAAGAAAAGAAAAAAAGCAGAAGAGACAAACAAATGACAATAGCAAATCCAAAACAGTAATATTACAGGTTTACAAAACAAGATGATAGGAACTTGACAATGGTTGCAATATTGCATATTGTTACCTTCAACACAATTGTTTACATTAAAAGATATAGACATGTAAAATTGATCTAATCATATGAGTATTAACTATTCTTTCTCAATAACTAATACATTCAGCAGTATAGTCCTTTTAACTATCTTATATATACATATATACAGATTTATGTGTTTTTCCTTTCCCCTCTTCTTTCCTCCTTTTCCCTTTCCCAATTACTTTTGCTCTTTGAGCAGTTTCTTACCCTTACATAGTATTTATTGTAGATTTTGGATCATATATAATGTTTCAGTTTCTTACACTGAGGAGACAATATGGTATTTACACATGTGGGTTTGATTTATCTCACTTATGAGTATGGTCTCAAGTCGTGTCCCAAAGTGTACAATGGATATTGTAAATAGAGAAAAAAATCATTCGAAGGAAAAGAAAAACTGTGATGAGAGAAAGTGGAAAGGAAGGGAGGGAAAAGGATATATATATGACAGTTAAGATAGTTATTCAGCTGGTTTCTCTTGGGTCATTGAGGGGAAAGTTTTGCTGGTAATTTTCTGGACATTTCATACCAATGTCTTATACTCTGAACAACTACTCTGAATATAGCAATACACAATGTGTTGATTATCGTTACTCTTCTGCTAGCCTGTTTTGAAACTGTTTTACTGTCATTTCTTATTTTCTTCTGTTTAAAATTAAAAAATAAAATATAATAAAATAAAATTAACAACTTTAAAAAAACCTATGGTGAAAATCAGAAAGTAAACAGGCAATTAAAATGTAAAGTGACAAGCTTTATGATAAAGCAGTGTCAGGATGACATAGAGGGTTAGAGTAGGGACATTTAATCTTATTTTGGAAGATCAAGAGATGCTTTTAAAATTAAATTGAAGGTGAGAAGTTGTAAATTAAGTATTCTTATCTGTGTTTTGGAGATGAAAAAACTGATGCTTCACAAGTTCAATCTTATACAGTCTGTACAATACAAAGCTGAGACTCAGGCATATTTTGATACTAGTTTTAGAATGGCTTTTTCCATAAATGCATATGGTTTGTTTTAGCAGGTAAGGCTTTAGGAGACAGGATTTGTAAGAGATTAATCTTAGGAGGTGTGTGAGGAAGGGTATGGTGAAGATAATTGTATGGGATTAGAAAAGGGGGAGAGAGGCCCAAAGCACAAAAGAGTGTTTAAGAAAAGCCAGCCTAGAGGTGGGGTGCTGCAATATGGGTAGATGCTGGGGGAGCAATAGGTGAGGTCTGAAGATAGTAGAGATTGTGTTAGAAATTCTTAGGAAAAAAAAAGAAGAGGAAGCGTAGGGGGAAATGGGGAGTGTGTTTTATTCAGCTTTCATTGTCATGACAGAATATCTAAGGTAATCAATTTATAAAGTGGAAACAGTATTTTCGCTCATTGTTTCATAGTTTAAATCCATGGTTGGTTGGCTGTGCTGCTTTTGGGCCTATGGCGAGGCAGATCATAATGGTGGAGAATGCATGCTGGAGAAAAACTTCTCTTTTTTATCATTACAGATTTATTTTTTACATTTTTATTTTTACCAGTACATACATAATGATTGTATTCATCATGGAGAGTTTCCACCTTGGATTTCCAGGAAAGGAGAAAGGAGCAGATGGAGAGAAGGACAGAGGGATCAGGGAGAGGGAGAAGGAGAGGGGAGCTGCGGTCCCAATAACCTTTTCAAGCACACAGCCCAGTGTTTTGTCTTCCACTAGGATTCACCTCCTCAAGGCTCTACTACCTCCGAATAGTGACCAAGCAGATAGTCCTTGGGGTGGGGGACATGTAAGATCCAAACCAAAGCAGAAGGGAAAGAGGAGAAATAGGAGGGGGGATAATTGTTTAAGGAGGAAGTTGTGGTAGAAAATATGATACGAGCAGCAAAATGTAACTTTCCGTATTTCACAATTGTGTCTAAACCAGTACGGCATGTGTAGGCACTATTCCAGGCAGCAAGAGGCCAACATTTTATACACAAAGAAAAGAAGGAGAATTCAATCACAAGAACAAGCCACAAAGTCCACTGCCCAGTATGGGCTTATCAAACAGTACTTATCAAACACCATTACTCCAGTGACCACAAGTCAAGGGCTACTCTGATGCGTCCAGGGAGTTGAAGTAACAAGAAGGAGAACTGGCTTCCCCACTGTCCTCTGACCTAACCCGACTAGAGTTTCCTGCAACTGGCCTTGGCATCTGGAATAAGCATGTTGCCCTGTGTGTGTGGGACAAAATGCCAGTCTGAAAAAAAATCCAAAAAAGTAGAAATGGTTTTAAATTGGACCAGGTTTTATATCATATTGTATGGTTCAAAACTTTCCTCTTAGTTCTAAAGCAAAGCCAAACTCACTTGAGTTTCAAATATCACCATCTAGCAGTTGGTTGGCCTGGGCCTCCTTCCTTTCTGACTGAACTCTCAGCCAACCTAGGCAACATTTGGATCCAATTTGATGGAAAAGTTGGGTGAGCTCCTTGCCAAATTCCTGTGAATCTGTGTCAAACTCAGTGATTTTAGGCTAAGATTTGGGGTGTGGTTGAGTCTCAAGAGGAATTCTGTGGTTGCACAATCCTCAGAAAGTGAAGCAAAGGGTATTTTCAAAACTACCTCCAAGGAGGCAGACGATGTAAAATTTCAGTCTATAGGACTCTAGCTTTTCGAGCTTTCACCACAGAATCTAAGCATTCCCAAAGCAGTACAAGGTCTTTTCACAATGTGTAACTTCTGCTCATTTTTTCCTCACCACTTCATCTTATAGTTTATTATCCATTTGAAACAAAAGAAACGAGTACATAGAAAGATAAATTACTCACTCAAATCTGGACTGGGCTATTTGCCCAATTCAATACACCCTAGTGTATAGAGTCTATGAAAACCTCGACTCCTGATCCCTTGAAACTAAGTTTTTTCCTTTTTACAGGACAGGTCACTAACAAAACAATATAGAATCTACCGTATGCACAGGGGAATATTCTCTTGCAAGTTGACTCTGGGCTGAAGAAGTCCATGGAGGGCATTAATTAGGAGTGCTCTCAGGAGTGATGCTCTTGAGATAATGAATGAAGCAGAACTGTGCAGAGAGAAGCTAAATGGTGGTGCATTCACAAGTGAGGACCAACCTAATGTCCAGAGGAGATCTGGAGTCCTGATGGTCCTTCACTGTTGTGGGGTATTGTGACAAAGAGTCAGGATAGCCATAAGATGATAGCTACCTCCAGAAAGTGGACACTATCTTGGGCAAGGGCATTTCCTTTGGTCAAATCAATTTCCAGGGATGTCTCACTATGAGGTAAGAAGCAAATACCACAAGACCTTGGTCGTGAAGGAGGTGGTACAGCAGAGATCCACTTCAAGAAGAATAGCATGATATATTGGAAACCTAGATACTGTAGCCAGTTTCATGGTGGTCTTGCCCATAGTGCTGTGAAATTGTTCATATGATCAAGGAACAGGGTCCAGTGATATCTAAGGCCCGAGAAACTGAAGAGACATAGACTTAGAAGATGGCAAGGGTATGTGAAAGGAAATCACCCTGTGGCTTTGTACTTTTTGATAAGGTTTATAAAATCAGGTTCGACAAAGCAAAAGATGGTGGCAAGACAGAGGAAATGTCAAAGAAGGGATCAAGATTTAAAAAAATCTGTGTGGACAAAGAAATGTGATTAACTAAGATAACTATAGAAATTTCCAGGACAAACTGAAGATCTATAAGTCTTTAGTTATACTTTGTCAACCTCCTGGTATCCCTAATTTCTTCCAAAAAAACTATTCTGATGCTTCCCAGAATCTTGGTCTTGGTTTTAACATTGTGTCCCAAAGCCAGCCAGGTAGTAACAGAACATCATGTCTCAAAGCCAGCCTAGCTAGCAACAGGTCACTAAGATAGGAGTCAGGAGTGTAGATATACTCAGGTGTGTAGATATACTCAGCTAATTGGGGGACATTGGGCTTAACAATTCTTTATCTTTATCTATTTTTTTCATCTTCTTATAGCACTAAAATAGTTGAAAGATGTGCTCATTGTCCTGTAATACATAAAAAAGTAACAACCTACATTCTCAAAAACAGAGAAGTATTTTCAGCAAACTTCCCTTAATCTTATCTTTATCACTCATGTTCCCTAGCCCAATTTTTTATGTCAAGACTATTATGCTATTTAGACACTTCTTTTGTTGTTATTATTTTCATTCTTGCTTGCATTTCTTCTTGAGCAAATTGTCCTTTTAGATCTACATATAGTTCTCTAAATACATCTGGTGTTCTCTTACCTGCACCTTTCAAAGGTATTCGTATCACCTGGAATTTCATCCCATCCATATCACTACTCTTAACAAAATTGTACCCAGTTGTTATGGCCCATCTCAATAACACTGTGTACTTGGTAGCTGTAGAAATGTCATACATATCACATCATAATTATCCACTAACTTGCATTCATCAGTTTATTCACCTCCTTTGTGAAAGCCTCCCTGCTTATTTCCCACATCCTGATGTGATTTGATCCTTGCCTGCTATTTATTGCACCTGTCACATTCTGCTTTACTTACAGCCATCTAATTTCTTGCTCTATTGTATTGTATTGCATTATATTGTATTGTGTTGTGTTGTATTCTGTTCTGTTCTGTTCTGTTCTGTTCTGTTCTACTCTACTCTACTCATCTGGTTTGTGTTTTCTTCTGAAAACTCCATGAAGACAGAAATTGCATTCAAATATTAGAAGTTTTGCAACATAATATCAGGAATGTATTATCTAACATTTTTTTGTCATCCCAGGGATTGAACACACGACCTTGCCCTTGCCAGGCAGGTGCTTTACATCCCCTGGCCCCTAACTATTTTTCTACCTTTCTATGAGTCTGTTTCTGTATCTATCTGAATAGACTAGTATTCAGAGCTCATATGAATTTGTTCAACTGAATTTACTTTCTAATGACATGGAGGGGAACCCAGGCGAATATTAAAATAATAAAACTTCTGATTAATATTTGATTCTGATTAAAAAATGAAACTTCTTAGTTTTTGGTTCTTATCAAATGGGGTAGAACAGTCATGAGGCTCAAAGTTGGCATCTCTCACTGACTAACTTTGTGAATTAAAAACCCTTAGAACATAAGACTGGGTTCAGTGGGCCCATTCCTTAATTTTCTACTGTAAATTTGTACCTTAATGTAATAGTAGCCAGCTGGGAATCTCAGTACCTTTCCCTGAGGAATACAGGAATCAACCTATATGCTTACTACCTTGGCATGACAAAGGGCAAGGAATGTGCATGTGTGTAAAATTGTCAAAATGGAATTTGTGCTAACTGGTTTTACATATGCTTATACAAGCATCACAGAGGGTCCAACAGACCCACACCACTCCAGGATTTGCTTAAAAAAATTAAGTCTTGTTTTGATTTTTCTGGTAATCTAGCACGGTTCAGTACAAAGGCATATGGAAAATCAGATTTGCAAGTTTTAGAGGACATCAAAAGTAAATCAACAGATTACTCATACATCAATAATGAAGATGTCAAGAGGCTGAGGTAGGAGGAGCATTGTGAGTTCGAGGCCCACTTGGGCTGCAACATGAGTACAAGGCTGGCCTGAGCTACATAGTGCGACCCTGCCTCAAAAAACTAGGGCTGGGTGTTTGGCTTAGTGGCTTAAGAGCCTGTCTGGCAGGTGTGAGGCTGTGAGTTCGATCCACAGTGCCACAAAAAAAAAATAATAATAATAATGAAGATGATCCATTATAATAAAACACATGCTTTCATAACAGAAGACTGGTATGGGTGTATGATGATGATGGTGGTGATGAAGATGATGATGATAATGACTTCAATGCTTGCCATCTGAGCCAAAGTTCCTTTGACGCTGAAATGGAGCAAGGATTGACTGATAAAAGACAGTGAATGCAGACCTCCTTAATTCAGATGATGAAGAAAACAATAATGTAAGTAAATATTTGACTAGTCAAAGTATTGTGAAATGGTCATGCAACCAAAGGGGAAGATCCAAAGTTAGAACTAGGTTTGAAAATATAGTAAAGGTCTTGGCCAGGTGTCAAACTTATTGGACAGAATGCCAGCACTGCCATTCAGTGTTGGAAATTGTAACAGACAAAATGCTGTGAAACACACGAAGGGTGAAATGCAAGTAAAATGTTCTGCATGTATCAAAAGCCATATGAAAAAACATATTTATTATGACACCTCACTAGCTGACCTGAAAGCATTCATAGGTCTGTTGTACTTAGCATAGATTTCTCATGGTCATCACAGGAATGTATCAGATTTATGGGAGAGTGATGAGTCAAAATATGGCATAAAAAATTTATGCTCTTATAGATGTGAAGACTTATTCTGCTTTCAATTTAGACATTTATCTTGGAATTTAGCCATCAGATCCTTATTCATACAGTAATAAACCAAATGATGTTGTGAACAGACTTGTTGCTCCTGTCTCCCAAACTAATCAGAATATGATATTTGACAATTGGTATACTAGTTTCCAATTGATGTTACATTTGCTAACAGAGTACAAGTTGACCAGCACAGGTACAGTACACAGAAACAAAGCAGAAATTCCAAATGAAATGCTGCAATTTTGAAACAGAGAATTGTATAATACAATCTTTGAATTTCAGAATGATATAACATCGGCCTCATATATGGGAAAGGAAAACAAACTGGTACTGCTGTTGGCAGCATTTCATTATGAAGATAGGAAAAACAAAACATTTAACCATGATGGAAATATTGATAGGGAAACCTCAGCAAAATGTACAACTCAGATGGAAACTTTCAACAACAACGCTGAAGGTGGAGATTTTTTTTTGATGAGTCATGCAGCAACTATGATGTCACTTGAAATACAGTGCATTGGCCAATAGTTGTGTTTTACTCAATCTTAAACATGTGTGGCAAAAATAATTTGATAGTTTACAAACAAAATGACAATTACAAAATATCAGAGAAATTTGCTTAAAAGGTTGGAACCGTAGCTCATAAGAGGTCATTTACAGCAGAGGAAAATCAAAATACTTCTGCCAGGAAACTATAAAAAAAAAATTCTGAAGCACACTGGTGAGCTGACAAGTGAACAAGCAGCTACAGCATCATAAAGACCTACTACAACAATAGAAAACAAAAAAGATGTTAATTGAGCTTTACAAGACAGTACAGGAAAACAAAACATATGTGCTATCAGGGTAAGCCATACTTATGTATGGAACACGCAATTGTCATGTGTGAAGACTGCTTTGGGTGTGATAATTGAAGCAAAGCTTATTTCTGTGGTAGACTTTTATTTGTGTTCACATTGTAGTTCACATAGTTTTTTATTTTTGATGTTATTTTTTAGATTTTGAAAGCAAGTACACAGCTGATGTAAAAATGTTGATGTCTATTCCAATCACTCATTATATATTTGATATTTTATTTATTGACACCTTATTTCCATGCTAAGTGCATGTTGCACAATATAGGAGGAAGCTTCTGACAAAACAGGAAGAGCAGAGAGATGACAAGACTGCCACATAGGAAAGGAAAGCTAAGCGTACGTGTTGTCAATGTAAGTGAGATGTGTGCATGGAACATGCAGTTGTCATGTGTGAAGATTGCCGTGGGTGTGACAGTTAAAGCAAAGCTTATTTCTCTGGTAGAGTTCTATTGGTATTTTCATTGTAGTTCATACAAGAATTTATTTCTGATGTTATTTTTTAGGTTTTGTAAGCAAGTACACAGATGATGTGAAAATGTTGATGTTTACTCTAAATGCACACTACATATTAATAATTCAATCATTTATCTTATTGATATTTTATGTTCCTGTTAAATACACATGTATAATATAATGAAAACCTTTCGACAAAACAGAAAGACCACCGAGATATCAAGTTATGTCCTACAAAAAGGGCAGGAAATCAAAAGACATACGCTGTCAGTATAAGCAATTCATATGTATGGAACAAACCCGTCGTTATCATATGTGTAGACTGCCTTATGTGTGGCAATTGAAGCTAAGATTTTTTTTCTTGTAGACTGATATTGGTATTTTCATTGTACTTCATATAGAAATTTATTTCTGATGTTCTTTTTTAGACTTTGTACACCAAAAACCAGTCAGTGTTGAGAACTTTGATGCTTGTTTATAAACATTCAATAAATACTAAAATCCACACCTTAATTTTGTGATTTTTTTTCCCGTTATGTACTTATTGTTTAAGAAAATACAATTCATAAAATTAATATTGATAATACATTAGTAGAAACATTCTGAAGAATAAATGCAGGTATCACAAGACCCATGTTTCTGTGCCTTGATGACAAAATTAGTATGCTCTGGGGGTTAAATTAGTAATGCACCTGTCTGTGCTTTGCATTTTTTATTCGTAAAATAGGAACTACCAGTAGTAGAGGAGGCAATGGTACATACTCTGTTATTTTACAAATCTACCTATATTCACTTGGATCGGTAAGGCTTTATAAATCTACCTACATTTCCTTGCAAAAGAGATAGGATGGAGTGGAGCACACTGGTTGAGGTCTGTATCCCTGTGGCCCTAGCCATAGGGCTTAACTCCTTCACATAGTGCCACAGGAAGTGATCTGTGAGAAATAAAGTAATTCAAGGTCATTTTTTTGTACTACCAGCAAAGCATTTCTAAAGAAGACAAGCCAATTTTTAAATAATGTGGGCTAGAAAATTGACCTTACTAATTTACAAGGTCAAGTTATATTCCAGCCAGCACTTAATTGTTCACAAGAACATTTTCCATTTCTAGATTATCAGTGGAATTTTTTTCCCCTCAAATTTTAGGCTGCATTCTCTCTGCTACTCAGCATGTGGCTGAGCCACATCCCCCCCTCAGTTATTTAGTGTGGGCATAGGGAATGCAAACTCATTTTAACTTTTTCATGAGCACAACATAAGTGGGAAGGAAAATCCGAATCCCCAAAAGCCATACAAAGCATTCCAAAGTAAAATATAAGAAACATTTTGATTGTTTTTCTGTTTCGGATTATCTGTGCCACTATTCATTTCCTTTTTTGTAGATAATCAAAAACTGGCTGTATTATGGTTAACAGGGCTTTACAACACCACGAAAATTCTGCAGAGCACTGAAATGTTTTAAAGGTAAAATTCATGATCTCCAATATTTACCCTTGATAGCACATACTATCTTGGAGAAAGAGACTAGAATAGGTAGGTAATTCTAATAGTTTCAACTGAAGATACTGCTTTTCTAAGGAAATTTTAGCCTCAGCTGTTTTGAATCATATCAGGTCAATACTGATTAAAAGCAGATAAACCCTCCAAGACCAGGGGAAAAAGAAATCCTACCTTGCAGTGCAGAAAAAAGATTTTACATTAATGTGTACAAACTTTAGAAGAAAGGCAGAAAGAAAGAAAGAAAGAAAGAAAGAAAGAAAGAAAGAAAGAAAGAAAGAAAGAAAAAAGAAAAAAAGAAAGATTTTATTTGCTATTTTAGCTGAGGAATTTTGTAACTACATTTAGCCAAATGTGAGTTCCACACCCTTTTCTCTTTTTAACTCCAGCCATCTGAAGGTCCTGATAAGGACACTGCAAAAGTAAGCTAAGTGGAATATTCTCATTGTCTCATGATCTCTACAGTCTATGTCATCAAGGTATTAATCCAAATATTGCTTAGTACGATGGACTGAGGGTCATCTGGTCAGTAAGGAAGGGATTCTGAGCTCCAGAGGAAGCTTGTGGTAGAGGTGGAGATTTGGGCAGAAGTCAGAGCGCAGAGGCCCTCTTTCCTTTGTTGTGTACTCTTAAGTCCACTTCAGTTAGATCTTAAAAGGACTTTTAGAGTAGGCCTATTGTGTTTTACTTCACAGAATTGAATTCAATGCCAAAGATTCAATTTTATTTGTCTAGTTCGATGGAGTACAATTAAGATAACAAGTGGAGTACAAAGATAAACACAATATCATTCCTGCCTCCAAATAGCTTACAGACTAGTGCAACAAGCAAATGATGAGGATGATTACCATTATTGTACAGAGGTTCACTCAGTATCTCTAACATAACCATACTACATTTGTTGCTAAGAGTGCAGTGGAAATGGAAAGGGTACCCTGAATGGCATTTTCGAACAGCCCAGAAAGGTTTCATGAAGGAGATGCTATATCAAATGGGCATGAAGAATGAATAGGATTTTGATTGATACAAGAAGAAGGAGACTTTCAAGACATTGGCTGACCTTTTTCAGAAGAATCTCTGGCACTAAGAGAAAACAATACTGGGTAAACAATGAAAAACTGAGAAAAGATTGCTTAGGAGAAGACAGAAAGAGGTGGGCAATCAACAAGTAAGAAGACTTACAAATGCAAACCTCCACTGTCTCCTCACCCATCATAAAGTTTATGGCTAACATGCCTATAACAAAAGGAAAGCAATAAAAATTTATTTAACAAAATTTTATGTGACACAGGAGACTTCAGAAATGAAGACTCAAGAAAACTGTTTTTTATTTAAATTTGTTTTTAATTGATACATACAAACATAAAAATCATGTATATATACATGTAAGTTATCATACAGTGCTATTGTGTAATATTTAAATGAAGTTAAACGTATCTGCCTTTTCCTATTGTTCTCTCTCTCTCTACTCCCCAGCTTCTGGTAGCCAATGCACTCTTCTCAACTTATTATGAGATCAACTTCTTTTCCTCATATTTACTTATTAAATTATTTATACCTTTTTAAATTGTAACTTTGAAAGTTTTTGTTATGTATTTGCAGTACATAATGACTACATTCATTATGGGGCGTTCCACACATTGTGGGGGCTTATCGTCCGCATAGGTGTGAGATTGTGCTGCACTTTTCTTTTTGTGCTTAGCTTATTTCACGTAAGATAATGGTCTCCAGTTCCATTCATATTGTCATAAATGGCAGAATTTCATTCTTTTTTATGACCAAAGAGTATTTTATTGTGTATGTGTAGCACTTTTTCTTTATCTATTCATCAGTTGATAAACACTTCAGTTGTTTCCTATTTTACTATTATGAAGTGTTGCAATAAACACGGGAGTGCAAATATCTCTTCAATATACTAATTTCATTTATTTTGCATATACATCTAAGGGTGAGATTGTTGCATCAATGCTATTTTTATTTTTTTGATACAGCTCCATATTTTTTTCCATAATGGCTATACTAATTTAATCCTCACCAACCATGTGCAAAGGTCTCCCTTTCCTCCATGTTCTTGCCAGTGCTTGTTATTTTTTGTCTTTTTTTGTAATAATCATTCTAACTGAAATAAGATAATGCCTTATTGTGGCTTTGGTTGGCAGCCACCTGGTGATTAGTGTTAAAGCATTTTTTCATATTACCTCTTGGTCATTTTTATACGTCATATGAGAAATGTCTATTGAGGTCTATTGCCCATTTTTAAAAAGATTACATGCTTTGTGTGTTTTGCTCTTGAGCTTTGGGAGTACCTCAAATATTCTAGATATTAACCTCTTCTCTCATATATAGTTTACAAGCATTTTCTGTCATTCTGTAGGTTGTCTCTTCACTTTTATAATTGCTTCTGTTGCTGCATGGAGGCCTTTTTGTTACTGTAATCCCATTTCTCAGATTGTGCTTTTATTTCAGTTTTGATGCTTTTGTTCGAAAAACTCTTAACATTCTAATGTCATGAAGTAGTAAATCTATGCTTTTTTTCCAGTAGTTCCATAGTTTTAGGTCTTACATTTAAGACTTTAATACATTTTGAGCTGATTTTTGTAACTGGGAAGAGATAGGGGTTTGCTTTCATTCTTCCTTTTGTGGATATGTGATCATTGCAGCATCATTTATTGAAAAGACTTCTTTCCCCAATGTGTATTCTTAGTATGTCTATCGAAAGTCAGTTAATTATATATGTGTGAGTTTATTTCTAGGATTTATATTCTGTTATATTACTCTGTGTGACTGTTTTGTGCTGATACATTGCTGTTGACTGCTACAGCTTTGTAATGTAATGTATTTTTCAAGCCAGGTAGTGTAGTGGCTTTTGATTTGTTCTTTTTGTTTAGAATGGTTTGGCTCTTAGCAGTGTGTATGTGATTCCACATGAATTTTAGGATTACTTCTTATATTTCTGTGAAGAATGTCATTGATATTTGGATAGGAATTTCATTGGATCTATAAATCACTTTGGGTGGCATGAGTATTTAAACAATATTGATTGTCCTAATTCATGATCATCGGATGCCTTTGCAGTTTTTGTATCCTCTTCATCTTCCTTCAATAGTGTTTTATAGTTTTCATTGTGGAGCTCAATCACCTCTTTGGCTAAATTTATTTCTAGTTATTTTATTTTAAATTTTACAACTATTAAAAATAGGATAAAATATGCTTAGGTTTGACAAAACTTGTCATAGTGCTATTCATTTGAAAGTATGGTAAAACAGAGGTATGAGTTAATGGCAATAACCTGTGATGAATTTAGAGCTCTTTGTTTGAATCTTCTCAGCATCTCTGTATACTATTCCTTCTCTCTTGATATAGGGGTAGATGCCTGTCACAGGAAGATCTTTAAGAGAAAAGATCAAAAAGATTTTTCTGCTTCTGTGATTTTCTCAGTTTTCTTTAGTTTAAAAAATGTATGTCAAGCTGCAATTTATTGGAAGGAAGGAAGGAAGAACAGAAGAAAT
Organism: Dasyprocta punctata; assembly: GCA_004363535.1. Lineage (NCBI taxonomy): Eukaryota > Metazoa > Chordata > Mammalia > Rodentia > Dasyproctidae > Dasyprocta > Dasyprocta punctata. The sequence continues at coordinate 17,531 of RJWM01001164.1, forward strand.
GAATAAAGCAAGCAAGGAAGAGAGGAAGAGGAAGAAGGGAAGGAAGAAATGAAAAGAGACAGGAAGGAGGGAAGGAAAGAAGGAAAAAAGGGAAGTATGAAAAAAGGGAGGACAATTTCTCATGGAGAAACTGAAGGACAGAGAGGTTAAGCAATTGATCTTGAGCTGTGACAAGTCAATTATAGCCTCAGGATTAGAATCCACTTCATAGATTCTTGACTTGAATATCTTCTCACTAAATTATTGATAATATGAGTAATAAAAGTTCAATATCCTTTTTTACATATAAGTAAAAATGAAGAGAAATTTTTAAAGATTTTGTTTTTTATCATCAGTTTTCAGAAACTATATTGTATTGAGATAAGACAGTTAACTTTAAAACAGCAAATTCTCCCCAAGAGAAATGTTGTCTGAGAGGAGAGACTGGAGTCACATGACTTGTTCAAAGACTATTGTTATTAGTGGCAACAATCGCATACAAAACATTACAGAAATAGATGGAAGAGGCTAATGAACAGTCTCCATGAGCTGTCTATGAGAGGCAAGTGAAAAGTGTTTGGAGGAGTACTAAATATGTAGGATTACAGTTAAGGCAAAGCTATTATGAATTGTAGTAAAGTAGGCTAATAAAGCAGTCAAGTATGAAAAACTTATTCTGTATGCCAGGGGAAGAAACTTAATAGTTGCCACTAATAGCCTGGGACCATTTTGAAGAATATTCCTCTTTCTGGTCCAAAACATACCCCCTAGAATTACTTCACTCAGAAATTATTTTATAAATAGATTTGTAATGATCAGAAGGATATTATGACATTAACTCTAAGGAAAAATTCACCCACATCTGATAGGAAGATGAAACAGAAATTGTACGGGTAGTAGGTTGGAAAAATATCTGAACATATGGACAGAAAAGGACACAATTTAGATGGTCAACTGAGGGGATATAATTGTGTCTATAATATGTATTTCTCATTAAGCTTCAATCAAATATCAATTGCAATCCTACCTCCATTCTTCCCCCACTACTATCACAGTGTCCACAGCCTAATAATAGTTTTCTTGGATCTGAAACTTTACTAAGTTCTTCACCCTGAAAATTTACTTGTTCCAAAATGTAAGATAAACATTACTCATGGAAAAGTTCCCTAACCTCATTCTATTTTCCATACATTCTTCTAGGTCCATTTCTCTCTTGTCCGTTTCATATTATAAAATCATTGAATGGAATGGAATAACTACGTAATATAGGTGCTCTGAACAGTTCCTAGCTCAGAAACAGAAGCCTTTGGGCAGTTCACAACGAGGTTGAAGAAGAGGACAGCAACCAGGAGGGGAGGCAATGGGATTACAAGAGCTGTGGGGAAGATGGCTAGAATCTTTCTACCTTATATAATTTAAGTTGGCATAATGCAGAAAAATAAAGGTTTGGCTTTGGAGAATGAGAATGAGATTAATTCTATCTCATTCTGCTTCAGCACAGGGTTTTCTCCATTAGAGTATAGCAAGACTAACATCTATTCGTAGCATATAAGGACTTTATCCACTCCTAAATAAACTATGAATGGGTTTATAAATTTCACGCTGGAAAGTATTGAAAATATTCATGCTAGCAACAAACAAACAAATGAACAAAAGGTAGCCAGTTTAAGGGAAAAACAAATCAACAAGAACAATAACCTAGAGACAGTATCTCAGAAAGAAAATTCCAAAAATACCATCTCTCTTTCCCCATCTGACTTCAGGAGGAGGTGGCAAGTGCTCACTGAGAAGCTTCACTTTAAGTACAGTCAAAAACCAGGCCCCTACTTATAAAATGTGCTTTTTTCCTAACAAAAGTATTCCAGGCAAGCTCCCTATCCATGGCACATTTTCTGAGAATCAATCAAGTCCTCTCATTCAGCAGAAGTCCAATCTTATTGTCTGCTCCTTCCTCTAGAAGCCGATTTCTGCCAGGTAGAAAATTAAGTTTCCTTTACTCCTTTTTCAGACACAATGCTGCAGCATCTCAGAACTGTTGTTCTGTGTGGGAAACCGACTTCCTGTCTCAATAAACAAGCACACACAGGCTTTTCTGGACACATAATGGAGCCTTTTTTATTTTATACAAAAATCATTCCACACTTAACACATCAATGAAGCCACTTAAGCTCTACTGCATCTGAATTAAAGAGGAATTGTGTGATCAAAGGGTGTGAAAAGAACCACACAGGGTGTTCTTCAGATCCTCTACTTTTGTTACATTTGATACATAACAAACCCAATAAATATGCTTATCCCAGGAGCTAGTTTCATTATCTCATACCCTTAAGCCTGGAGAAACTATTCCTGTATCGCCCTTCTTTCCACACTGTCCATTTTCTGTTGAAGATTTTGGTGAAGAAGTGAAAAATATCAGAATATTTTGAGAAGTGGTGGATGAGATTGGGGTATAAAGCCATTTTCTCTTTTGGGCTTTGTTTCTGTTTCATTAAATATAAATGCATATTTATATGTATATACATGTAGTTAAATGTGCATCTCTATATCTTTGTAGATAAAATACACATACAAACATAAAATGCACACTACAGATACATAAATGTATGCATATTTAAAGTTGCTATTACACACACATATACACAGAACAAACAATAACATGAGAAACAATTTTCTTACCAAGTCCATAAAGCAAAAATGTCACGAAAATTCTTGAATGCTTAGAATTTAATAGAGGAATAGGACATTTCATAGGCCTTTTATAGCTTTTCATGCTATGAACATATCTTTTACGAAGGTTAGTAGGTATTTAACATTTGCCTTTTTTTATTAGTATCATGCATTCTGGAGACATTTAGAAAATTCTTAAAGCGAGTTCAGGCATTATATAAACCATGTTTCATAGGTACACATGTACTGAAATGTATTTTGTGAATAATAATTCAAGTACTATAAAGTGTCTTTTATGCATTGCATAAAAACATGAAATGCAAAATATGCAGTCAAAGAATTAAAGTTGATTGAACACATTATTTAAATTTATGCAATTTAATCAATATTGGATTGAAACCTATTCTATCATCTATACAGTTGAAGTGAATTACTGAGAAAGAACCCGAAATTGTTAGGATAAAAATCGTGTCTTTGAAGAAGTTTAATTTGAAATTAATTAATTCAACTACAATGGCACACCTATTATGAGTCAGTCACTATTCTAGGTACAAGGAATTCAAAGCTTAAAATGGTGTGCTTACTACTCATAGTCCAATAAAAGAGAAGTGTAGACTAATAATAACAATGCAATTGTAAAGGCAACTCTCATAGGTGTAGCATAGGACTACAGAGAAGAAAACAACTGATTTAGTACAGAGGGGTTAGTGAAGAAGTTACTGATATACAGTCTCTAAAGGAGTGTATGATTGAGCATGGTCTTAAAAGATGAATGGGAAAATTGGAAATTTTTCAGACAGAAAAATTAACAGAAAATGACCTAGGACATGTTTAAAAACATAGGGAATTAAATATCCTTTTAAAAAATCAGTGCACAATTTGTATTGTCAGACTGTAAAGTTCGCTGAGTGATGAAAAGTAGCAAATGAGACTGGTGTAACAGGTTGTTTGGTTAAAGACTCTGGACTGTACCATATTAAGGAACCACATAGGGCCTTAACAATCACAATGACTTGAATTAGATCTCTATTTTGGCCTACCAGGTGTCTGGGAACCAATCCTTTGAACAATCATTCAGACATGGCAAGTAGCGTATCGCTAAACAATTTAGCCAGTTGCATTTTTCTTTCTAACATTCAACTGCTTAGCATTGCATTTACCAGCTATAGAGACGATCAACTGAAATGTTTGGTTTACACACAGATGTTTTCAGTGTTGTAAAGACAATCACAAACATTGAAAGAAAAAAAATTCCATAGGGGTAAAAGTCCCTTCACCATGCTTCCCATATAAATCATTGTTGATGGTATCACTAATAGGAGTTCAGCTCTCTTTTAAACACAGTTATTAAGATCAGATGACCATCTGTTTTCTGCTAACATTTATGTCATGCAAGCTTTTCCTATGGAGCCTATAGGCTGTTCTCCATTGCATAGATGAATGAAGCTCAATAAATAACCATAAAAATAACAACATATTGATGCAGTACTACATTCTCTTCTTGATTGATTCTGTGTGTGTATATATTCCCAAGGTCGAGATATTCCCTATTTCTACCCAATCTGGTTCTGTGGAAAAAATAAACCAATAAGGCTTTTCCCCCCTTCACTAATCCTACCCTGAATTTTCTGTCAAATACCTCTTATACTCGCATAAAACAATGATACTTCATTTTGCTTTTGAATGATATACAAAGCCCCTTTCTTCCTTACTTTCATTTGTGGTTTATTTGTCCTTGAGCTATATGGCTATGTTTGATGTTATGATTTAAATGTGGTCTCAGGCAGGGTCTTTCACTCAATAGTCAAAAAAAATTTGAAAGTAATAAGGAGGGAAATTTCCAGTAAACAAATGCCTTACAAGTATGCCATTTAGATGTTATAAGCACAGGGAAAAATATATGTATATACACATATACATATACATATACATATACATGTACATTGACTTGTGGAGAGCTTATGAAGTAAAAGAAAATTCATCCACTGTTCTGTTAAAGACAATATAACTTCATCATGGATTTTTCAAATCTATACATTGATTCTAATGAACATATTTAAAGGACAGAATGACCAAAAGAAGGATTTTTTGGAGAAAAACAGCCTAGAATGAAGAAGGATTACAGGCCATAACATATGAGGGAAAGTAGAATGATCTGAGATGGGCCTTCAGAGAGATGTTGGGAACAAATAACTCAACTTATTGTGAATAAATTTTTTCCAAAAGGAAACATGAATGGAAGAAACTTGGAGAAAATATTGATACAGTATGAAGAGAAAATCTTCTAACAGTTAGATTCATATGTTCAATGGCCAGCTGAAGAAGTTCAGATTTGTGAAATCCAGAAGTGTTCAATTTGATGTTAATGCACTATGGGACAGGAATTGGATGATTCAAGAATTAGATGGATTCCTAGATTTCTAGAGATATTATATTACAATTTGGATTTATTGCAATGTATTGATTTTCTTTTGGCTCACCACACTACTGCATTATGAACTCCAGGACTTTAGCTTTGCTGTGGTTTGAATGTTTGTATCTCTTCCAGAATTTATATATTGCAACTTAAACCACAAGGTGATAATATCAAGAGATAGGAAATGAGTAAGTCACGAGGGGCCCACCTTCATGAATTGAATTGGCAATCTTACAAAAGGGCCAGAGGGAACTAGGTAAACCTTCCAACCCTGATATCAAGTGAAGACAGAATATTTGTACTCTTTACAAAACACAACAATTAAGGCACCATTTTAGGAGCAATGATTGGGTCCTCAGCAGATAGCAAGCTTATGGTAACTAGATTTTGGACTTCTTAGCCTCCAGAACTATAAGACATATTTTTTTTAATATAAATTACTTGGTCTCAGGTCTATTGTTACAGCAGCCCACATAGATTAAGATACCTTCTTAATGTAAATCTGGCCTCTGTTGTTCCTTACTTTATCAGCTCCATGAGTCAGACTGCAATTCTGGAAGTCACATTCATTTTGAGGTATCACTTTATGCTATATTCTTATATCTCATTTGTTTTGGTCCATTTTGTTTGTTTGTTTGATTTGTTTCAGTCACAACTAGTAATCTGACTTCTTACTGATGCTCTCGTTTTAATTTTAGCATTCTTTTTATTTATTTATTTATTTATTTATTTATTTATTTATTTATTGGTGGTAGTACTAGGGATTGAACCCAGGGCTTTCACACTGATCTTCAGCCCCTGGTACTCTCCTTTAATCTATTTTTAATTTTGAGACAAAGTGTCACCAATTCACCCAGGCTGGGTGATCTTTCTGACTCAGCCTCTCAAAGAGCTGGCATTACAGATGTATGCCATCATGTCTAATGTTTTCAGCACTTTTGAATTGTATCATTCAGAGAAACAAAAAGAAACCCCTTCCTTATACCTGGTCACTTTGGGACATTAAAAATTTAGCATAGAAGAGTTATGCAAATGAACAGTGGTAATGGCTGTACGACCTTATGAATGTATTTACTATCATGGTGTTATATATTTAAAAATGATTAAAATGGTAAATTTTATGTTTTGTGTATCGCAATAAAAAAAGGGTGAAAAAAGAGTTTTAGCACGAACTTTTTACATAGATAATGATACAATTAATTATTTGAATATTCATTTTTAGGACTTTTCTAAATAACCACTATTTTGTTTTGCTTTTCAAATTTTTTGAGCATTTTTATACATTCTAGCTGCATGTCAATAATTTGAAGTTAATCATAATTGTGTAGTAACTTGGAAATCACTTCAAAGTTTTGGTGTTGAATACTGACTTTTTGAGAAATTGAACTATTTATTCATTTCATCTACAATACTACTACTCCCAAGACCCTGAGGGTATTAACCTACATTGGGGAAAATTGGGAGACCAGCTTCCAAGCCTCTTTGACTTGACTGGTTTGGGATTTCTCTGAACCTTCCCAAATCTCAGGATATTTGTTATCACAATAAAAAACCAACTTCTTCATCAGTATTAATACATTACTGCAACTAAGCAGCTTGAAGAATGGAGGGTAAATGAATCATAGACATAAACTACATTACTTTCTGTCCACACACGTCTCAACATGAAGGCATAACAAGTAGGAAGTTTTATTCTTAATTCCCGGAAATGAAACTTATCTGAACATACCATGTGAACACATTTAAGGTCAACACGGCCTATATTTAAAGATGAGTACTGCTTTGGTGGCTTTTCATTTCTGATGTCTTTTCAATTTTCCAGAAAATTTGCATTGGTGACCAAGGGAGTGGAAACAATGACAGCTAAAACATCATTTTATGCCCATCAGTGTATCATTCCTTATAAATGTAAGTCAATCATGTTTATGCCGTATAAGTCAGATAGACTATATTTATTGTGGGCAAGGGGAAAAGTTGTTATCTATTAGTGAAAGAAAAAAACAAATTAAGTAGAGTTCATCTCCTTGGAGAACTAGAAAAATACCGATTCACCTAAGACATACTATGGACTGGGCTTTCAAGTGCCTAAAGAGGCTAGAGTCTGATGAGAAAGGGAGATAAAGGAACAGGTAATGTTAACATAGTGTCCGATACTATGGCTGCTGTATGTGCAAGGACTCTGGAAACATAGAAGAGGGGAATCTAGCCCGAAGAGGAGTGGAAGAAGGTGGGGATGTATGCCTAAAGGTTCTGATGTTCAGGCCAAAGACTTAAGAATAAAAAGTAAGGCAGGAAGTGAAGAGTCAGTGGTGGAAGTATTGGGAGTTTGGAGAGTTTGATAATAGCACTTCTTAGTTTCCATTTGTACTTAAGAAGCTGAGGGCAAGCTGAGGCTAGCAAAGTAGGCTGACTGGATCCTGGAGGGCCTTGCACACCAAGTTAAGAAGCAAAGATTAGTCACTGGCTTCAGTTCATGTTTTGCTTTCTATTATTATTACTATAGCTGAGCTTAACACTATTAGTATCTGAGTTAACTACATGCCTTTATATAGCGTACTTTCCTCTCACCTCTGCACTTCCTTTAAAAGTAAAGCCATCTATCCTACAGGAAATAGAGGCAAGAAAGGGAATGAATAGGGATTTACTACTTAGTTTTGAGCCCTGGTGGAAACATTTGATGTTTGATTCTGCATTTCCGGCTCAATATTAGTCTAGTCTTTGTGTGTTCCTAGGCCTTGGTTTCTCATCTGGCAAGTGAGATTATGGTGATCTGTTTCAGATGTGCTGTGCGTCATTTGGAGAAAAGCTATTTGACTACAAATGCTTTTGAGTTCCTCATCAGATCACACGAATAATTTAAATCCAACATCATCTGAGGTTGGATTATATTTGGAATTTTTATGTTGACCAATTTTCAAGCCCAATTGCTATGATTCATCACAATCTTTGATTACATTTTTCAAGTAGTAGAGAAAATGCAATGTAAGAAGGTATTTTAAAGATGAGGAGAGAAGGAATAAAACAGTATTAGGGAACTGATGAGACAAACCACAAACATAGTTGGTGATTCCATGTGGCTAAGGACCATCAGCAAAAAATATCCTGGAACTCACACAAAGTATAAGTTTTTAAAAATTTCCTCTCCCTTGCACTTGGTAACCATGACTCTACTGTTTCTGAATTAAAATTTTTTAAGTATCACACGTGAGTGAGATTGTACAGTATTTGTATTTCTGTGCCTGGCTTGTTTCACTTAGCATAACATCTTCTAGTTTCTTCATGCTGTCACAGACAACAGGATTTCATTTTTTAAATTGCATTAGATGAGTATACCATATTTTCTTTATACATTCATCCACTGATGGACACTTAAATGAATACTGTATCTTGCCTATTATGAATAATGCTATAGTAAACAGAAGTCTACATATCTCTTTGACATACTGATTTCATTTTCTTTGAATATATATCTAGTAGTAGGACTGCTGTATCATGTAGCAGAACTATTTTAATTTTTTGAGGCATCTTCATGCCTGAATACACGAGACTTTGGTGGGACATTCTTTACTTAAATCATAAAAAGGGCGGCAGATAAGGAAGAGAAAGATGAGTCTTACTCATTTGGCCTTTAAGAGAAAGCCCACTTTCTTCAAAAGAAACACTTATATAATAAGAGGATTTCCCCTGTCCATTTACAGATGAGAAAACCAAAGAATTTTCAAGCCAGGAACTTCCTTAACTGTTTAGTAAACTGTTACCAGAACAAAGACAAAAATACAGGAATTCTTCAGATGGTATTAGAAATTGTGCTCACTGGAAGATTTTAGGATTCTTTTCTGCTTCCTGCTTTTAAATTGTGGCAAAATACACATAGCATAAAATTTAACATCTTAACCATTTTAAGTATACATTTTGGTGGCATTAAGTACATTCTCATTGCTGTGCAACCATTTTCGCCATCCATCTCCAAAATGCTATCTTATACAACTGGAACTCAGTACCCAATGAACAACAACTTCTCATTTTCTCCTCTCTCAGGACCCTGGTATTCACCATTCTACTTTCTGTCTTCATGAATTTTCTATTATAAATACCTGATGTAAATGGAATCATGCAGGATTTGTCTTTTTTTTCTTTTGGTCGGTACGAGGGATCTAACTCACAACCTCACGTCTGCCAATCATGGGCTTAAGCCACTGAGCCAAACTCCCGGCCCTGTTTTTTTGAGGCAGGGTTGCACTATGTAGTTCAGGCCGACCTTGCTCGCGTTCTAGCTCAAACCGGCCTTGGACTCACAACGCTCCGCCTACCTCAGCCTCCAGAGTGCGTAAAGGCCTGCGCCACCACGCAGGGTTTAGAGTTTGTCTTTTTGTGACTGGCTTATCTCCCTTAGAATAATGTCCTCCATTTCCATCTATGTTATAGAATGGATTAGAATTTTCTCCCTTTTCAAAGCTAGTATTTGTCATTTTTTGTTTATCCATTCACTTGTTTCTTTTTCTTTTTTTTTTTTTTTATAAATATTGGAAAGCATGTATACTTCAATTTGAGCATTTGGTCTTCCACATGACTAGAAAAAATAGAGAGGACAAATAATATATGCCTGTGTTTTCCTATGCCCATTTCTTTGCTTTTATACTTATCCTTCTGACTGTTGTGGCAGAGAGAAAAGCCCATCTACCAGGGTTTAGGTTAAGCCTGAGGGTGAAAAATTCTATCCCTTATAAGGAATTTGAAATTTTTCCTATCAACTCTACTACCCAATTAAGTATTTAACTGAGATTAACATGTAACCCCATAGACATAATACCTTTAGAAATCAAGCTGAAGCACCAGATAGTGCTAGGTCCTAAAGGAAGATGGAGTGGAAAAGGCACTTGCCCATAACATACTGATATTTCCAGCACTGGGCCTGTGAAAATTGGAGGAGCATTTGTTTTTCCATTACCCTCACTCCAGCTCATGCAACTGCTTCTGCAGCCATGTCACTTTTCTCTCCAGACTTCCACTCCTCTTTCACATGCTTCTGAATCTTCCCTTGTTCTCCATACCCTATCTAAATTATCTCCTCTTTTGTGTGGTCCTGAAAAAGAAGAAGAGAAAGAAGAAGGAGGAAGAGCAGGAGGAGGAAGAAGGAAAAGAAAAGGAGGAAAGGGTGTAGGAGAGAAGGGGAAGGAGGAGGAGGAGGAGGGATAGGCGCATAATGAACAAGTTCAATGTATGGTTTAGGTTTTGTCTGTCTCTTACAATTGAGTGAATGTAAGCATAAGTTCTGACTCTTCCACAAGATGAATTAGACTCAAATTACTTAAAAATATTGGTTGACTTCATCTCTGTCCATCTGAATATTGCAAGACCAGTCAATTCCACTGGAATAAAGGTGAATTGTTCTAATGGATGATCCTACTATAAGATGAAACAATTCTCTTTAAAATTTACCTTTTATTCACTTGTCCATCAAGCCTAACATAAAATGGTATTATGTACGTCATAAAGTAATAGGAGTCTGAGATATAATAAAAATGATTTAAAGAACATATATTAATGTGCATGTTAGCTAACCTATGTGTTATATTAACTAAGTCTCAGTTTCCTTGTTTCTAAAATGGAAATGAAATTTAGAACTGTCATGAGGATTAAATGAAAGGACAAGAGTTATGTGTTTAGCATCATGCCTCAAATTTAGATCCTCAGTAAATACGTACTAGCTGTGCTTACATTAGCCACTTTAGTTAGTATCCCTCATTTTGACTGTTTTAGAACTGTAATCCTCACATCTCAGAAGATTTCTCAAATCCAGGCAAATCAGAACAACTGGTCAACCTACATCAAAGATGAATATCCACAAATACTGAGGATAATGATTATACTTTTAACACAATTGGAAAACTCATAAAAATAAAAAGATCAAAGTTAATTGAAAATCACTGTTTAAAGATACTGTCTGTGTGATGATTAAATAAAAATAATATGTGTATAGCTGGGTCATACGCATCATATGCTGAAGATAAAATGAAAGGATCCTCAAAAAACCCACTTTTCCTTGCTCATAGCTACCAAGAGAATTGAAGATGCTAAATGGGTTAATGCACATTTTACAAGATGTAATAATTATTTTTAAGTTAAAACATATTTTCAGAGTATGTTGATTTTTTTAAAACAACAAAATATACAACTGAAGAAAAAGGAAATATGAATTAAGCACATAAAGTATCCCTTTCTATCTGTGAATAACTTCAGTGTCAATATCTTATAATGCTATGCTCATGTGGCTTTTAAATAACATGAGATTCATAATTCCATATTAGTATGTTTTTTGGCCTGTTTTTTTCTTTGGTTTCATAGAGACTAGACTTACTTTTTCCCATTATTTTGAATTAAATAGCCATAAAAGAAAGTTTGCCTTCTATTATTTTTATTGAAAACTTTCCACATAGACCTTACCTACTGAGAGCTTCTATGTAGCTATATGAATCTCTAACTCTAAATTGAAATAATTCTGCTATTCACTATCCTTTTAAGACTGAAGATGAAAACATGTGGTGGTGTCATTCTGCCTAAGCTGAATTCAGTGCTGGATGAATAACTTAACAGCTTGTCTTTTAAGAACCCAGGGGGGAAATAGATATAGATAGATTAAATATAGTTATACATAGATATAGATATAATGTTGTATAGAAGTTTATCATTTAATAATTATGAGCAAATACATATCTTCAAAATGTCTATATGGTACCAAAACAATTGATTAATTCTACAAAAAATCAGGCAAATGAAATTGCATAAATGAGACTATTAAAAACTTTTGTTTGACAAATTAGGCCTGTTTTTATGTTGATATGCAATATATTGGATATTTGGAGTTTCAAGAGCAAATAAATATTTAATAGAATTTAAAAATATAAACAATTGTATTTGTGTGAATATATACCTCCATTATTAGTTACATATACATATCCTCAGATATCAATGACTTACTTCAGGAGATGAGAAAGATTATATAAAACATATTACACCTCTGGCTTTTATATTTAATATATCCAAGTACTAGGTTTTAAAGGTCTGGATGCAATCTCCTTTAAATAGAGTCTTAACTACCAAAGACACACTTGTTTTTGTTTTTCCTATATTATGCCACCTGTTGAAAGTGGCATTTAGGACAAATATATAAGCAACCCAATCAGATATAAATTCTTTGCTAATCTCAGGTGAAGCAGGACATTTGTTATTAATAATACTGGTTAATCTCCAGAGTACAACTTGGGCTTTATGTATTTTCAGTTGAAAATCACAGAAATTGCTTGGCATTTGCTTCTCATACAACTACAATAAGATCTATGACTGTAAGTCAATGAAATATATTTTTCCTGTCTTCATGAAGAAAGGCTTCAATACTGATTAAAATAAATTATCCTTTCTTTAATTTGAAAATGCCTTAGAAACATTAAAATTTTACTAGATATATCTGAGGAAAAGTCTACACCATCCCATAATCTACCACTCCGAGCTCTTTAATGGAACATGATACTACACTCTACCAACTGCAGTGGAAAATTAACCTGGTCCTTAATAATTTTAGAAGTTATGTAAAAACTGAGAGTAACTGATATAGCATTAAGAAAAATTATTACAGAGTAACAAACTCTTCCATCCATTCCTTAGGCCAAGGAATGTCTTAAAATTTGGAAAAGAAAAAAAAGAAATCAAAACAATGAGCTCACAGTGTTTATTAATAATTAAAACTGATTTTAAGGTCAACAAATGTAAAACATAGCATCAAGATTGTAACGGTTTGTGTCTAGATGTTCCCCCAAAGCCTCATGGTGGAGTATTTTCAGAGATGACTGGGTCTAAAACGTGTGATGCTGAGACTGTTTCATAGTGCAATGATAGGATCAAGGGCATTAGGATTAAGGATGTCAGTGCTACATACCCTAAGTAGCCGGGGTATGATATAAGTGGTAGAAAGAGCTGTCTGTGGTCGTCCATTGTTGTTTTGCCACCTTCTGCCTGCCATGAACTGTTTCTCTGCAATGCCTGTCTGCCATCTACCTTGCCTCAGAACCAGTCTATTATGGACTGAAATCTCTAAAAACTGTGAGCTAAGTAAACCTTTTCTCCTTTAACTTTGGGTGTCAGGTATTTTATCTCAGCAGTGAGAAAAGTAGCTAAGAGAAATACAGTCAATGAAGCTTCACATTTCGGAAAAAAAATCTAAAGGGAAAATAGATCTCTTTTCTTAAAGTGAATGATAGCTTTCAAGTTTCTTTAATGAGAAGCTCAAAAGGCAGGTTCTCAAATTCTTGGCTTGTGCATTGTGTAGGTAATAAAAATGATTATTTATATTAAAATCTTAAGACATAGGAACCTTTTTCTAAAATATATTCTATTATGTACCTAGAACAGTTCACCATGATTTGTAATACCTAACACAGTACCCAGCACTAAAAATGCATTTGCTGAGTGATTAGATAAATTAAAAAATATTCATGTTTATGTTGCCAAAGGAATCTATGCATTTGTGATCCTGGTTTTGAACATGTCTATTTGGATATTACCAGATTCTCAACATTTATAAGGCCTAAGAATAATCTACACTAAACCATTAAGACAAACTGCTAAACAGGTCTATATCCTAGAAATAAGGTCTACATCGTAAGGTCTATAGTACCAGGGAACATAGGGTTCAAAATGACAGACACATTTTTGGTCCATGAGATCAGTTCATAAGTTAATGGACATGGATTTCTACTATTGGAACAACAGGAATACACATGAGTCAAATAACACACTTTTGTTCCACTGACATGGACACTGTATCTTGTGTCTCACAAATATAGTGAGCAGCTTTTCTTCTTTCTGATCAATCATATAAATACAAAGAACAAACTCATTTTATAATGAATTTCATTGCTATGGTTCATATCTAAATGCCACCCCAAAGCCTCATGTATTCATCGGTAGGTTTTGCTCAGACAACTGGATCATGGGTGTCTGATACTGGATTAGTCCACTGATTGGTTTAGTATAGTTCTGGGTGTGGGTGATGAGAACTACCCTGGGTGGCACCAACCAATAGGCATGTAACCTAGATGGAATAAAAAGGGAAAGAAGAAAAAAATCTTATTACTTCCTCCCACCCATGCCACAAACTGTTTCCCCTTTGTGATGCCCCTTTACTATGCCATCCTGGCTTGAAGCCAACTGGCAATAAACTGAAACATCTATGAACTGTGAGCTAAAATAAACCTTTACTCCTTTAACTTGTGGGCATTAGGTATTTTTTTTCCCAGCAATCGGAAAGTAACTAAGACATTCATGTAAAGTCTGCCAGGTCTATTACAGTATAATTAACTTTAATTAGCTCTCCCATCAACAGAATTATTCTCTACCTTAGATGAATACACCATGAAAAGAAATAAAGTTTAGTAAGAAAGAAAATAGAAAACTGTTTTCATAGCTACAGTTTTCATTGGGTTAAGTAATATGCAAGTTAACAAAATTGATATAAAAGATTGAGGGGCTGAGGATGTAGCTAAGTATTAGGGTGATTTTGTTGCATTCTAAGTACTGTCAAGAGAGAAAGAAAGAAAGAAAGAAAGAAAGAAAGAAAGAAAGAAAGAAAGAAAGAAAAGAAAAGAAAAGAAAGAAAACTGATAATGAGGTTTTGTATAAAAATCTAAATGATTATTACCTCTCATGGTTTCTGAAATCTCATTATGCTTTACACATACTGTTCTTGTCATAAATAAGTGTACATCTGGATAAAACATGAAACATCCATTTTAATATGTTGAGCAGGCAACAGAGAATAGTGACTGCTTGGAGAAACAAATGAATTGACATCAGTTACATAGTTTCTTGCCTTTCTGTTTAGAAGTAGTTCCAGATCTGTAGTGCAGAAGAGAGAGCTCAGAATACAAGGGTCTTCTTAACCAAAGAGAAAGAGAGTTGAGTTTGCAGCTCCTGTATTAGTGAAAATTTATGGGTCAGGTTGCCAAACAAAAGAACTGTTCAGAAGAGCTTCAGAAATCTATACTGAGTGTTTGGCTGAGCATACAGTTTCATGAATGCAGAGCAATAAACCATGAAATACAGTTTGGAACAATGAATGAAAAAAGACAGCTACTAGAGAAAGAAACCTGCTGAGCATGAGTGAGAAGAACAGGTTCTAGAACTTTCATGAGGATTACAGAAGTTCCAACCAACCAGAGCATAAAGATCTTAAACACCTGTAGTGCTTAGTAGAACAGCAAGAAAGGTCACACGTTAAGCAAAGAGCAAATTTAACTCAGCATGGTGGTGTCCACTCGTAATCCCAGGACTCTAGGAGGCTGAGGCAAGAAGGTCATAAGTTTGAGCCCAGTTTTGGCACCTTGATGATTCTATCTCAAAATTTAAAAAGGGAGAGGATGTTACTTAGAGCAAAGCCCCTGGGTTCAAACCCTATTCATAAAAAAAGAAACCAAAGCAAATTTATCCCTAAAATAATGGCTATTCTAGACCTCTCAAAAAATTTTAAGAACAAGGCTCAAAAGAATCAAGATGCCTTACTTTACTTGCCTTCCAGAGCACAATTCACCACTCTATTGATAGAAATTAAACACCACAGGATCTACAGTTTGGCATCAAATTAGAAAAAGCTTGACATATAAAGACTATAGCCAGAAAAAAAATCAGTGAAAAGAAACATACACAGAAATGGGGAAGATAATGGAACTAACAGACAAGAACTTTAAAACAACTATTGGAATTATGTTCGAGATTTAAAGGATACGTAAATAGAGTGAGATAATAAATAGAGATGAAAGTTTTATAAAAGAACTAACACACACACACACACCTAAAAAATGTACTGGTAAGATTAACAGTAAAATAAAAAGTACATTATTTTGAGTACTGGAAGACAAAAATTATCTAAACTGGTGGAGGAACCTGAAAAAGTCAACCAAACATTAATGGTCTGTGACAATATTTAATTGGCCAAGATTAAAGCACCAGAATAAGAGAAAGAGAGGAATAGAAATATTTTAGAAGCAATTAATAGTTGAGAATTCTCTAAACTTGATTAAAAAAGAAGCAATAACGCAGAGATTTAAGAAACTTTAAAAGGCTTAAGAAAGACGAATCCATAGAAACCTTTTAAGTCACATCATCTCTCAGGAGCTGAAAATGAATAAATAAGAAAAATTGTAAAAGAGGCCAGGAAACTACTGACTTCAGATCGAAAACAATGTATGCCAGAAGACTATGGAATTATAATTTTTAAATGCCAGAGGAAAAAATAGTTAATATAGAATTCTATGCCCAATGGAAAACAGTCTTCAAAAATGAAGATCACCAGTTCTGCAAAACAAAAAGAGAATATTATTTTTAATTTAAAAAGCTTGAGTGCAACAGTGCCATTCTACAGCATAAGAAATAATGAAGCTTTTAAAGCTGAGAAAAGAATAATTTAATATAATTATTCAAATCTATACTAAGAAATAAAAGGCATTTGGAATAGCAACTTTGTGGGTAACTAATGAGATATATTTTTTGTTTTTAATATCTTTAAAAGACAAGTCATTGTTAAAAAAACAATGAATTATGGTCTCTGTAACATGTAAAAGTGAAATATATAGCAATATTAGGGAAATAAAAATGGAAGATAAAGCAATTTTATTGTAGTTTACATGAAGAGAACTGACATTAATTCCAGGCAGATTATCTTCATTTAAAGATGTATATGAAAAATCCTGTAACAATCACTAAAAATTAAAGTGAAGATTATGTAATAAGCCAATAGGAGATTTGAAATGGGATAGTAAAATAAATTCAATCTGAAGTTAGAGAAGAGGGTGAAAAAAACCCAAAATACAAATAGAAAACAAATAGCAGTATAGAAATCTTAAATGTAATCATTTTAATAAATAAATTAAATGTAACCATATTAAATATTTTATTAAATGGTAAAAATGTTAGATTTGATTACTAAGCATTATCCAATGTTTGCTTGTTAGGAGACTAACTTACAAAGACACATTTAGCATAAAAGTCAAAATGGAAAAGAAATCTATGAAAAACGCTAACCATAGAATGATGAACTGATTGTATTAATATGAAGCAGAACACAGCCCAGAAAAATGTAACTTTAACAGAGATAGAAATATTTGATAGGACTGAGGCTATAGCTCAGCAGCATAGCACCTGCCTGGGAAGTGCAAGGTCATGAGTTTGATTCCCAGTACACACACACACACACACACACAAGATTGGTAATAAGACTCTGTCTTGGTTATTTTTTTCATTGTTAAGAAAAAATACCTGACACCCAAAGTTAAAGGCAGAAAGCTTTATTTTGGCTCATAGTTTGTAGAGGTTTCAGTTCAGAATCAGGTGGCTCCAAAGCAGGGTGGCATAGTGAAGTGGCATCACAGAAGAGAAACCCATGGCAAAGCAGGGCAGGGAGAAGGGAGCCAGCAGTGAAGCATCAAGCATCAAGCAATTACAGCAGCTCTTTTTCTGTCTCTTATATTCTATGCAGGATACATACCCTTAGGGTGGGTAGCACTGACACACAGGCTAGGCCTTCCTATTATCCATAACCAGAACTATGACAAACCAATCAGTGGGCTAATTTCATAACCACACATTTTAATCCTAGCATCACACTCTTAATCCCAGAATCATATACTCTAGATCTGGCCACTTCTGAATAAACCCATTGATGACTCCATGAGGCTTTGTGGGGACATCTAGACACAAGCACAAGACTCAAAGAATATGAATGTATTTAACAACAGGATTAAATTTCATGAAGTAAAAATAGAACAAGGGGAGTGAGACAAATACTCAATTACTGAAGGAGATTTCAACACTCTTCTCCTAGATGGTAGAATAACTAGACATAAAATCAATGGGCATATGGAAGATTTGAATCATCACAACTGACAAACTAATCGTATTTGTCAAACACTCCCAATAATTGCAGAAACCACATTCTTTTTGAGTTATCAAAATCACTCACCAATGATAAAGTCTAGGCTGGGCCACATAATAAAACTGGACCAATAATAAAATTCTCAATGAATTCTTAAAAACTCAAATTGATTAGAGTATGTATTTAGAAATTAATAACAGGAAGGCATTTGAAAAATCCCCTAATATTTGGATGTTAATTTAAAAATTTGTTAAACTGTATTCCAAGCAAAAACTTAAAAAAAAGTTAGAAAATATTTTGAAGTAAATGAAAATAAAAATGTCATATCAAAATTTGTCATTATGTTAAAAACAGTATATAAAAAAGTTAAAGTTTTAAATGTTTGTGTTAGAAAATAAGAATGACTTAAAAGCAGTAACCTTAAATTCTAACTTGAATAGAGAATAAAAATAAATCAATTCTGAGAAAGAATAAGAAATGGAAGTCAGGCAAGGTAGTCCACTTCTGTGATACCAGGACTCAGGAGGCTGAGGCAGGAGGACGTCTGTGAGTTTGAAGTCGGCCTGGGCTACTTATGCTAGTTCAAGGCCAGCCTGAACTACATAGTGAGACCCTGTCTCAAAAAAAAAAAAAAAAAAAAAAGAATGAGGAAAGAAATAATAAAAATAAAAGTAGAAATTCATTAAATGGAAAATTGGCACATATAGAAAAAATGATGAAAATAAAAATTATTTTAAAAATATTAATAAAATTGATGGCTTTCCAGCTATACTAATCAATAAAATATTAATTTTTGATATTTCAAATGAAAGAGGAGGCAGTTGGAATTAAAATTTGATAAATAAATACTATCAATGACCTTACAAGGAAAAATTTGACAATTTACATTAAAAACTAATCTTTGAAAACAACAGATCACTAAAGCTAATGCAAGAAGAAATAAAGTTAGAATAACCCTACATCTACAGAAAAGTTAATTCATAATTTTAAAACATTTTCATAAATAAAACTCCAAAGTCAGATGACTTCATTGGTAAATTTTATCAGAAAATTAAAGAAGAAATAATTTTATATTGTAATGTATATTGTGTTTTCATAAAGTATAAAGGAAAGGAATTCTTTCCCATTTATTTTATAAGGCCAACGTTACCATCATAACAAAGCATTTAAACAGATTTCAAAACATTACAGATTAATACCTCTTATTCTACATGTATGCAGATAAAGAAGTCCCTAAGAAATTATTATCAACCCAAATCCAACAGAACATAGGCTAACATAAGATGATGTAGGAGGTTATCACAGAATGCAAAGTTATTTTAATATTCAAAATAAAATTAATGTAGTTCAACATATTGACAGGAAAAAATAAGTCATTTCATTATCTTGTTAAAGAAAAGCATTTTATTAAATTCAACACCCAGTTACAAAAATAGCAGTAATAATAGTAGTAACTATCAAAAAATTAAAAAGAGAGAAATTTACTCAATTTTTTAATGAACATTTGTTTTTTCAAACTACAGATAATGTATTTAATTATAAAATACTGAATGCTTTCCTCTAGAATAGCAACAAAGCAGGGATGCCCATCCTACCACTCCTTTTTATCATTTTACTAGAGGTCCTAGCCAGTGCAATAACACAGTATTAAGAAATAAAAGACATAAGAACTGAAAATAAAAAAGAAAACTATCTTTAATTATATAATGTATATGTAGAAAATTCTACCCACAAAACAAAGCAAAACAAAACTTCTAAGACTAATAAATAAATGACTTTACTATTATCACAGAACACAATGTCTATATACAAAAGTCAATTGAATTTTTATAATTAGCAACTAAAACTTGAAAAATAAAATTATAAATATACCATTTACAATATCATAAGAATATGAAATACTATAGAATTAAGAGTGTGGTATTGATGTAAAGATTAACAAATAGATTGATGGAGTAGAATTGAGAATATAAAGGAAACTCATACATACGTGATTTAATTTTCAACAAGGCATCAAAGTAATTGAATGGGAAAAGAGACTAATTTAAACAAATAGAATAACTGGCAATCAAAATAGGGGAAGAGAAGAGACTGAAAAATCATTGCACATTGTATAATTAAAGATTTTTTTTTCTTTTTTCTTTTCAGTTCTTAGTTCTTATGTCTTTTATTTCTTAATACTGTCTTATTGCACTGGCTAGGACCTCTAGTAAAATGATAAAATGGAGTGGTAGGATGGGCATCCCTGCTTTGTTGCTATTCTAGAGGAAAGCATTTAGTATTTTATAATTAAATACATTATATACAAGATTGAATTTGATACTGATTATAAACCAAAATCTAAAATTCACAATTCTATAACTCTAAATCTTTTAAAAGGATATGTGCATGATTTGTAATTTGACCAGAAAATCTAAATTATGACTCAGAAAGTACAAACTGTAAAGAAAACAGTGTTAAACAACCAATAAAATGAATGTAAATTATTTTACAAAGAAAATTATACGAATGGCCAGTTGGCACAGAAAAAAGTATTCAATATCATTAGGCATCTGGGAGATGCCAACCAAAGTCATAAAAAGACACCACTTTGCACCAAGTGGGATAGCCAGAAAATCAACCACATCAAGCATTGCTGGGTAAAAGAACAACTCCAGCTCTCCTATACAATACACTATTGGCAATAGTGTAAAATGCTGCAATGTCTTTTGAAATAAGTCTGGCCAAGTTTTCACAAAGTTAAACATCCACCTACTCTATGATTCAATGATTTCACTTCTAGGTTTTTACCTAAGCAAAATGAAAACACACATAAATAAACAGATTTCTACAAAAATGTTCATAGCAGCTTTAGATATGATAGCTCCAAACTGGAAGAGACCATCATGTGTGTCAACAGGAAAATGAAAACTCACATTATTGCATCCATATAATAGAATACTACTTAACCACAAAAAGGAATGGACTATGGATGAAAGCTACAGGAACATGCCTCAGGGGGGGCAAAACAGTTTATACTGTATTATTCCATGTAGTATTTGAAATCCTGTAATGGGTAAAACCAATCCAGACTGTTCAATGATAGAAATTGGAACAGTCTGGAAGCAGAAATTGGTGACTGGTGCAAGAATGTCTTTTGGGAATGATGCAAATGTTCTACACAGTTAATTTGACTATAATAGTTGTTTGGAAATGTCAACTTGCTCCATTGCAATTTATATATTAGGTAAAAAATTATGTACTGCAAACACGTACTAATAAAAAATAAAAACTTGAGCATGAGGCAGATATTTTTAAATTGCTTATGCATGATTTTTGTCTTCAGAAAACATAAGATGAATGCAGAAAATTATATCTAGTTGAACTGATCTTTTCAGGAACACACAAATCTCACACACAAAACATTTTAAGCATCTCCTAGATACCCAAGATCACCTCAGTTACAATGGACCACACCCAGATATTTTTTCATCTGATTTCAGATAACTGCACTTCCTCATCTCACAATAACTCCTAAAGTGCAACCTTTCTCATACCCACTTCTACATGAGCAAACATCAAGTATTTTTGAAAGCAAAGTATACTATTTATTACATAAACTTCTTAATCACCTATTGTATAAAACTGCTCTGTTCTATTTGTTAGGCTCCTGTCCTTTTATGGGTCACTGACAAAGTGTTCGAGTGTTTTGCCCCAGTTCCATTTTTTGCATAAATCTTAGGTAATTTCTATTGCATAATCTGGTGTGGCAATAGTGATTTTCTAGGAATGCACATTCATATTAGAGCAGAACTGACTGTGTCTTGTTAGGATATAGGTTATACAAGTGAACTCAATTGTCAAATTTAATCAAACTCTACCCCTGAAATTTGTACAGGTACATGACACCGCAATAATAGCATTAATTAATATTAACACATTTTTATTTGTTTGAGATTTAAATACCTTATTCACAGGCAGGCCTTTGGTTTCTTATGATTTCATTTTACCTCCCAGTGAGTAGAAACTATTCACAGTTCCCTGGATATGTCAAGTTCTCTTATGGCTGACCTTGACGTTATTTACGTTTACAATAGCATCTTCTTCCATTTTGCCAGATTAGCTGCTAATAATCATAAAAATACCACTTTCTCTAGGAAATTTTCATTGTAATTTCCTCCTCTATCTGATTAGATGTCTCTTGTTACATGTTCTCACACCATTTGTGTTTAGCTTAATCAGAACTCTTTCACATTTTAAAGAAACTCATTGCTTTGAGATTGCAGTGTCAAATTGAAAGTTGTGTGTTTTCACTCTGAATCTCCAACCCCAGCTCAGTGCGTGGGATGCAGTAGCTGCACAATACAATATTATTTGAAAATACCTGACTATTCTCTTCTTTTCTTTTCCCTTCCTTCCCTTTCCCCCTACTACCCCTCTTGCTCCCATTCCATTTTAACACTTTCTTCCCATTTCCATATCTATTATCCATTTTGGTCCTTTACACTTTTGGTTTCTCACACAAGAGAAACAATGTGGTATTTAAATATATGTGTCTGATTTATTTCACTTTAAAGTATAGCTTCAAGGGGCATTTATTTACCTAAAAATCTCTCAAGCAGCCTTTATTTACCTAAAAATCTCTCCTTCTTTATGGGAGAATAGTACCCCATTATATATAAAAATTCCATTTTATTTATCCATTCATCTGTTGATACATATCTAGGCTATTTCCAAGATTTAGTTCTTACAAATGTTGCTGCTATAACATGGGTGTGTGCACATATCACTGTGGTACAATGCTTTTAAGTCTTTTGGGAAGATACCTAGAAGAGAAATAGCTGAGTTAAATGGAACCTCTAATTTTAGTGTTTTGAAGAATCTTCACATTGATTTCCACAGTGATTGCACTGATCTATATTCCCATTAATAGTGGAGAAGGGTTCCTTCCACCAGCTCCACCAGCATTTATTATTGGTTGATTTCTTAATAATAACCATTCTTTCTGAAGTAAGATGGAATCTGAGTGCTGTTTTAATTTTCATCTCTCAAGTGACCAGTGATGTTGAATACTTTTTTCATATATTTGTTTTCTGTTTCTACTTCTTCATCTGAGAATTTTCTATCTCAGATGCCAATTTTTCGATTGGATCTTTGACTTTTGTGGGGGGTCTAATTTTTTTGAGTTCTTTATATATTCTAAATATTAGTCCTTTGTCTCAGTAACAACTGGCAAAAATTTTCCCCATTCTGTGTGTTGTCTCGTCACTCCATTGGTAGTTTCTTTTGTTGTGCAAAGCTTTTTAATATGATGAGAGCTTAGTTGTTGATTGTTTGTAATATTTTCTGTGTGGTTAGGGTTTTGTTAATAAAGTCTTTACCTACACCTATGTCTTCAAGAGTTTTATCCATTCTATCTTCCAGCAGAGTTAGTGTTTGTCTTTTAATATGTAGATCTTGGATCCATTTTGATTAAAAATCATATTTTTTATAAATGTCACTTATTACCAGTGATACATTAGCAAATACACACTGGTGCATACATATGTAATATTATGTATAGGTCTTCTTGGTTCTTATTGTAGTATTCTTTGGGAACTAGATTTTTCTGATCCAAATAAAAGTGAAAGCATAGTTGATCTTGTTAAAACAGAAGCATTCACTATCAAGCTGTCATGAAGTTTTAAAAAGAACTGAAATGCAGCCACTAAACATACTGGTGGTTTCTTATTTGACTCAACCTTGGCCCAATGGAGGTAAAATCCTTTCCTTGATTTCTTCACTGCAAGACTGAGGCAAGAAGGCTCTTTCAAAGGTTGCCACTGTACAATAAGAGATGGCAAAGGGAAAAGAAAAATGGTAGTGGGATATAAATGATAAGACTTGAAAATTAGAGGTTCTGATCATACACCGATTTCTTGTCTTTTTCTGAATGCTGTCTCAAAATAATTACCTTCTACAGATTTAAGGACGGGGAAAATTGTGCAGGCCTTGTGAGGTTCCTTGTATCTTCGTTTGCAACCCACTTCTATGGACCTTGTGTTTCAACATCTTTACCCCTGATTACTGTCTTACCTAAAGCCTAATATCAATGTCTACTCTAAGGGTTATTAATTGTGATGTACCAGCTCGACTGAAGTAAGAAATATCTAGCAGATTAGTAAAGCACAGGTCTACATGTATCTGTGGTTGACTGACATGCAGACCAATAAACTGAGGGCACAAGATTCACACCAGTCGTGGATGGTACCAACCAAGAGTAGCCTGGATGGGATAAAAAAGGCAAAAAAGAAAAAAGTACATCTATTTTGAAGAGTCCAGTCTTCTTGAGCAAGTGCATCCTTTGCTGCCATCACCAGGGGATATCAGTCTCCAGTTGCTTCAGTCTTCTAGTGCAGACTCTCACGAGCAGCTCTCCAGTGGTTTTTCCAGCTTTCAACATTGGACCAGTGCTGCAACTCTGAACCTCCTGTTCTGTGACTTCCACCTTCTTGGGATGAGTGGGTACTGAAGTACAGCTCTCCAGTGTGTAGATGGCTATTGTAGATTCTCCCATCTCTGATCCTATAAGCCTACCTAATAAATCCACCCTGCTCTTCTAGAGAACCCTGACTAAAACACAGGGGAGGTGCTTTTTCCATAGCTGAATGACAGATTTCAGAGGAGACCTTGTTTTTTATCCACAGGAATAAGAAAAGATCCTTTAACAAAGAAGCACTAGTCTGGTAAATAACTTAAACTCTTGCTTTGATTTTCTCACCAATTTAAGTTCTGAAATTTTATCTGTTAAAATAATGGGATTGACCTCACCTTTCTTTAAGGTCCATTCAAGTTCTGTGCTTCTATGAACTTCACTAACATATATTATTGAGATCCTTCTAGGAACAAGGTATTTATCAAACAATAAATTTATCTTCATTTTTAAAAAAAAGGTAAGTAAGCTCAGAAAAGTCAAGTGACTTATAATGGCACACCTTCTATAAATGGTACAGCTCAGACTCACTTGCAGATCTTGTCCAGAGAAGCAAATGTCTTTGCAAATGCCATACTGCTGTGCTTAAGGAAAAACAAAACAAACAAACAAACAAACAAAAAACAGCTATGGCATCACAGGTAGGAAGCTGGGTGCTGCATACCTGGATCTTCTAAATCTCCTTTTGTTTATAAAAGATCCTTAGGAGCTGCCATACTTGATAAAATATTGGCAGTTTAAACTTTGTTATTTAGTTCAGGGATAGACACAACCCAAATTAGGAAAACAGAATACCTCCATAGGATTTGGAAATTTAAAAAGGAATTAGTTTTTCTGAGATGCTGTAAGCCAAACAATGGAAAATCTAAGTGATAGTAGCAGCAACATTTCCTGCCAACTGAAGAAAGCCAGTTTACAATAAAAGACAGTGAAGCAAAGAGAAAAGAGGAAACATTTTGTCAGAAGTTTGTCCTTGAGGTTTGGGTGCTTATGAGATCCAGTTCACCTAATGGCCCACAGTCATTGTATTCTCTTTTACACTCTAATACACTCCTTTTTGCTTTAATTGCTGAATGACCCTGTATTAGTTTCCTAGGCCTAGTGTAATAAATTACCACCAGTTGATAGCTTAAAACAACAAAATTGTATTCACCTACAATTCTGGAGGCCTGAAGTCTGAAATCAAGATGGTAGCAGGGTTGGTTTCTTCTGTGAACCCTGAGAAAATCCATCCCAGGCATCTCTTGTAGCTTCTGCTGTTTGCTGCCAATCTTAGAATGTAAGACATGATTCCAAAGCAAATTAAAACAACACCAAGATTCCATTTCACTCCAGAAAGAATGACTGTTATTATGAAATCAATCAATAACAAATGCTGGAGAGGCTGTGGGGGAAAAGGAACCCTTCTTCACTGTTGGTGGGAGTATAGACTGGTGTAACCACTGTTGAAATCAGTGTAGAAATTCCTCAAAAAGCTAGGATTAACAATAATTAATATATTGCATATTTTTATCTTCAAAGTAGTTGCTCAGATTACAAGATTTAGGTGTGAAAAAATGGTAAAACAATGAAAGCACAAACCATTCTTTTTGATGAACTACCAGCAATTACTAGTATAATTATCTATCTTGTATATATATACTCTGTATCATCATTTTTGTTCTTTTTTCATTTTAAAATAAAAAAGGGGAAAGAAAGGATGGGAAAAGAAAAAATGCAAGCTAGTTATACTACTAAGGTCTCTTAGTTCATGGAAA
Organism: Dasyprocta punctata; assembly: GCA_004363535.1. Taxonomy (NCBI): domain Eukaryota; kingdom Metazoa; phylum Chordata; class Mammalia; order Rodentia; family Dasyproctidae; genus Dasyprocta; species Dasyprocta punctata. Next base: position 43,723 of record RJWM01001164.1, read on the forward strand.
AAGAAGGTTCATGCTAATTTTGATTGGATAACTTTTTATGCCCATATCTTGTACTCTAAGTATTTTAAAGATCACAATATGCAATGTATTAACTATTTGTTATTCTCCTATTATTTTGCTATGAAATTTTGTTTTACCTTTTTCCTACAAGATAAAAAAAATGAAATGATTCCAATCACTTCCTTCGTGTACATCTGTCTGCTTCTTTTCCATTTCTTTATTCATACAAGAAAATTTGTAATTAGACTTAGGAGCCACCCTTATGAAGGATGATCTTCTCTTGAGATCATTATCTTAATTATACTTTCAAAGACCTGTTAACCAAATAAAGTTACATTCATAGCTTCTAGGTAGATCATTTGGGAAGATGCTACTAATTGTAACAGCAGAAAACTAGTGGTGATGATTTTTGGGGTTTAGTGATATTCACCTCTATATATTCTTTTATATATTTAGTCACATTCCCCTACTGCCATCATTACCCATTTTATTTCTTTCTCTATGATCATTTTACAAACATGATACTATAATCCAAACAACAAAGTTGTGTTAGAACTTATACCCTCATATTTTTTTAGATTTACCTTTTCTTTTGTAAAAGATAAGTCAGGTGACCAAGTGATCTCAACCTGTGAACAACTGAAAATGTGATTTTAAACTGCTTCTGGACTGGTATTTTAACACTTGGAAAAATGATTTACTGGAGAACTCTTGTGTCTATACACACATAGGTATTTTTGTTTGTTTTAGTTTATTACATCTTTTAAAAATAAATAACAAAGAAGAGGAAATGTGTTAGTATTCTGTCTTTTAACTGGCATTAAATTGCCGAAAAAAAAAAAAAAAGGAAATGTTCCCTATTATGTGAAGTCAATTTCCATGGAATCAGTCATTTGGTAGAGTAACAAATTTACCTCATCCTGGAACCTCAAATAAAAAACCCATTGTAATGCCGTTATATAGCTGGTTTTATGTTTACTAGCAGCTGTCTTCAAATCTTCACTATTGCAGAGAAAAACTATTATACTGGTGTTAAAAAAAAAAATTCCCATAACAACAACAAAAATACAAAGACCCTGGTTTATGAGAGGTGTTTAGTGGGGAAATACTAAGGGATGGATTCAATAAAAAGCAAAACCATGCCTTCCGCTTCATATAATCTTATAGATGCTTTCTCTCTTCCTGATTCATGACAGGGGTATTGTTTCTCCATACAGAAGACATTACAAGTCTTAAATTTTGCATTTCCTGTATTCTATCTGTATCACAAGGCAATTTCCCATTGCATACAGTCTTTAGAAACCAAGTTTGAGTTTGGCTAGAACAAACCCTGAATCTGTCACTTAGTTCTTACATCAGGCAATAATACACAGACTTCCAAAATGAATGAAATGATACCTCAGTCTCAGCACCTCTACTTTGGTAAGTTGTAACCAGGGTCTCCTGTGTATCACATCATACTGTTTTAGCAAAGTAAATCCAAAACTAGGAATGCCAAACTCTTGCCTTGTAAAATCTCTCAGTGCAGTACTAAAAAAGAAGGTACAGCTTTCATAAAGTAGCAAAAATGCTATAAAGGTGATGGCAAATTTGTTCAGGGTAAAGTTAATTACCCCTGTTAATTACTGTTAAAACTTTGAAGGTTCTTTAATAGTTCACTTTTGGTTGTTTTTGTGCCTTTTACATAGAGTCATAGATTATTAAGTTTTTAAAAATCTTTGCTTTTTCCTGTAGGTGATGGTTCTATTTGACTGCATTATTTTCAATCCTTAAACTACTTGATCCTTTTTAATGATGTTCATCCCCTTAATCAGGACTATGTAAACAATCCATATTACAAATTTTATAAAGACATATGTGAACATTTAACAGGCTTTGGGAGATATTTGCTGTTTAAAATATTTAGGTGGATTTTCTTTCTTGGAGATTATCTTGTACTAGTAACAGGCAGAGAAAATATTTCCCATGCCTGTGAGTTTTTAGGAGTTTCTTTGTGTGCCTACATCTTTTCCCCCCTAAAGGGGAAGTGGTGTGCACTGAGGGTGGGCAGAAGAAAAATGACAAGAAGCAAAAGCTGTGCGGCTGTGGGATCAGATTCCAAGCAGGATTCCTTCATAGACTTCCATTTCTGTGAAAGTGGAGTGTGGTATTCGTTTTCACTGTATCTGCTCGCTTAATTGTTTCTGCCTGTTCATTTCATTCTTCAGTGAAAATGTTAGCCTAAGGGACATTGGAAAATCAAAAAGTAGTCTTGAAGTTTAACAGGAAATGAACAGTGGTGTGGCTGCAATATTAAAGTAAATGTTTTGAACCAGTAAGAAATAGCCACAATTTTAAACTCTATATCTTTTCTCCTTTTCATTTGCACTCGAGTGCTGGGATTAAAGAAAAACAATCAATGGTTTCTACATTTTTGCACACCAAGGATATACAAAAGATGCTGCGAGATATGCATTAATGGACTTGTCTTAGATATAAAAAAAATCAAAAGATTTTGAATTATTGCAGGAATTTATAAAATCCAGGACAGATTTCCTGACAGTTATAATTCTTTAATTCTTTTAGAACCATCCCTCTCCACCCCCAAACTTCCTCTTGCCAAAATTATCAAGATAATTAAGGAAGTAGTGGGAAGGTTAGAATCTGAACCATCACAAGACGCAAAGTGACCAGATAATTATCTTGCTGTGTGCTTTACTTGTGAGGTAGGAATAGGACTTCTGTATCCGTATGTGTATGTGCTGTAAGTATGACCTCTGGAAGGGAAATCATCGTAGAAAGATTAGAACTTGAGCTTGAGAGGTTCGATGTTCCTCATCCTAGTCGCTCATGTACACTCAAAGTAGCATGGCTTAAGTGCCATGAACATCAGTTAGGCTAAAAGCTGTTGTTTACTCAAGATGCAGTATTATTGTCCATCTTTTCTCTGGCATGAAAACAATAGATCAAATATAGTCAAAAGTCACTCTCAAAGGATTTCAACTTAATACTGACTATTTTAAAACTGTATTCTCTACCTTAATGAGGAAATTAAACAATTTCAGGACAGTAAAGCAAAGCCATCAACAAACTTTTTTAAAATGGTGTGCCAGATACAGATATTCTAGGAGTTGAATAATAAGGTGGAAAATATCAGATTAAAAATATAAAATAAAATTGTAGGAGTTTAAACGTGCAAAAGTCATTAGACCATTTATTTTTGGAAATAATTTGGGTTAATTCAAATGACCATAACGAGGAATACTCAGATAACAAGTAATTACCTTTGCCTGCCTTTAAAGAACAATGGATTTGGGATGAGTCCAAATTTGTAAAAAGCAATCATGATTTTATATTCAATTATCTAAAGGAAAGATCAACTTAGTTTTGCATTAGTTTGCTGACACTATGTTTCATAGACATTGCACACTTAGAGAAATAATTTAATCAAAATTTAGATTCAATTATTCATTGATCATGTATTATACTCATTAGTCTTCAGAATCTGAAGATAACAGAACTGTTGATTATAACACACCATTTTAGAAAGGAAAAACTGACTCATTTAGCTAACTTTACAGTGATCATTCTCCATGGAGAATGCAGCCCTTTGCCTATTTCTATTACCAGAGTGGATGTAGGGTTTGTGGCGTTGGATGGTGGGGGCAAGATACTAGGTAGAGGTCTGAAATGGGGAAGCAGAGCAAATGGACAAATTGCAAGTTAAATACTTACGGGGGAGGGGTTGTATTTTTTACAGGTATCAATTATTGTCATTACAAGTAATAAATAATGTTAAATAAAACATGTAACTAAATGGGCATTAAAGACCCTTTACATACATAGAAGACAAGAAAGCTTTTTTTTTTTTCCTTCTCTCTCTCCTATGCTGCAGACTGCAGGCATTTTCCTCTGCCTCTGTCAAGTGTAATTCTTTCTTGATGAATGACAAGGCAGGATAATAGGCTGCGGTCACCATGGCAACCAGACAGCAGTGCTGTGTGCCTAGCATTTTTTCATCTGAAAATGAAACCAGAAGCAAAGAAAAGCTGAAAATGTAACCAACAGATTAACTGATACAAAAAAGAAAGGAATGAAAAAAGGAACAATAAGGCAAGTTAGATTACAAGCAATTAAAATTACAGTACCTAGTCTTTCCCTCTTGTTCTCTTTCTCCCTTTCCCTCTGTCTTTCTCTCTCTCTCCCTCTTTTCCTCTCTCCCTCTTTCCTCTCTCTCTCTCTCTCTCACACACACATACACACAAAAACATGCACATATACCAACTAGTATTTTTGTGTATTGTTTAATAGACATGATAGGATCATGATTATTTTGATTTTCCAAAATGCTTCATTTCTTTTTAAAACCTAAAAAGAACTGTTTTCATTTTTAATGAGGCATTTAAGTTCATTAAACACTACTATTTATTAGGTTTTATGTACTGTGTTTGTCTTCTAAATTCCTTTCTTTTTTAATGCCCATCCTTAAACTACCCAGACACCAACAGCTTAAAGTGCAACAGATTTATCTGGGGACAGGGTAGGGTAGGGTGAGCAAAGGTAGGTGAGATGGAGCTGGGAAATAAGAAAACAGTCCTATATTAACACTCATGGATTCTATAGACTTCATCCACTGTGCTTACTAAGTAATTGGTGTTGCTCTTATATTGAGAGAAGAGAAAGATGCAGGATTTCTTTTACTGTATACTATTCTCAAGTAAAAGAAGGCCCCTTAATTGTATATTCTGTCCAGATAATTTCTTTTCATTTACTTGATCTCAAAAACCTTTGTTGCAGTTTTCCTTGGAGATGGTCTGTTGTAGTCAGGGGTTGCAAGGAGAACAATTACATTCAGGACACATAATTCATAGTATTATTTATGATAGTCACCCAAAAGTTAAATACAGGAAGTGCAGGAAATCTCTCCACATGCTAAAGACCCATGGAAATCCAGCTGAGGGCCTGGATCCCACAGCAATGTCCTGCCTGAGTCCAGCTGAAGACCTAAAGCCTATGTCAATGCCCTTAACAAGTCCAACTGGAGGCCTAGAGCCCACAACAATGACTCATGCAAGTCTGTTTCATAGATCTGCACTGGGAAGGCCCAAAGGTCATCTGTGGAAGCCAGAAAGTGTATGTCAGCAGGGTAAAGGAGCTGTGCCAGTAGGATGAGCATTCTACACAGGAGCCAAGGAAAAACACTGAAAATAAGGACCACAGCCATCCTCAGCAACAGTGAGGTCCCGAGCTCCTCTGACAATGAGAACACTCAAGTACATATCAAGAAACCAGCATGACAAGCTTCCCCTGGAGATTAAACAGCACACATTTTCCCCTCCTGAGCCAGGAAGTGATGCTCAATTTAAGGACCAGAGCTCCCCCAAAGTGAACCACAGCCATCCTCAGTGACGATAAGGTCCCGAACTCCTCTCATGATGAGAACAGCCAAGTTCATACCAGGGAAAAAGCTCCACAAGCTCCTCCAGGAGAACTAACAGTTACAAAAGAACAAATAGCTCCAAACAACAACTCTCAGCAGAACCCACAACATTACTCTCTTCCTCTCCACTTCTTTTTATGCTGGCAACAGTCCTCAACTGGACCCTCTACACTCAGCACCACACTGATTCAGTACAGCTGGTGTTTAAGTTGACCATCAGTTTTTAATCCACCACATGGTCATTGTTTTTACTGAGCTAAAAAAAATAGAGAGAGACATAGATGCATAATTTCTGAGACTAGTATTTCCTTTGCAAAGGTAGAGTGAAAGGTACTGAGCAAGAAGTTTGGGACAAATGCTCAGCTAGTGGCTGAGCTTTGAAACTTCAGGCCAAGAAGCAGAGAAGAACAACCCAACTAAGTCTTAGAATCTAAATACCTTCCCCTTTGGTAATATAAAAATAGATATCAACATCTATTGTGTACGAAGCAGGTGTTTGCTAACCGTTGAGTTTTAGTATTTTTCATTTATATAGTGAGCAAATCTTAGCTCCTTCACAGGATGGAGGATGCATGAGATCCTCTTTTGAAATGTTTGACACATAGTAGCAGTCAGTTAAAGATCCTTCCTTCATGTAAGCTCAGTTTTTTCATTTATATAGTATAAATGTGTGTATAGTGTGAAAGTGTGTGCAGGAGAGACATACACCTGCTTCAGTCGAATGCAGAACAAGTAAGTTACTCATGAGAAGTGCCTGAAAATATGATGTTGCCTATGAAGAGGAAGTAGAGTCACCAAGAGATGCTGAGAAACTTCTTTTCAGGAGAATCCTAAAGAAAATTATCTGCCTCTAACCTGCCTCAAGGTAGAGAAAGCAGGGGTTTCCTTCTCAGGAACTTTTCCTTGATGGACAAGAAGGCTGAAATGTGGAAAGAGGCCCTCAGAGAAAGACAACAGACGTTAGTGAGAACATAAGGTGTCTGAGTGCTAACAAGTGTCCAATATGTGTTGGGACAGAGTACTCCCAATTTTCCTCTAACATGTCCAGTGGTTGCACTGGCCACCCACAGCAAGGCCTAATAAATCCTTTCTTTGTTCTCATTTCCCTCAATGCACACAAATGCAAAGTAAACAGTTGGATCAAAGCTTTTAATGTGCTTTGTACTGTTTTATTTGAAAAGATCAGGTCTGATATTTGAGAGGAAGAGTCCATCTGGCTGGGCTGAGCTCAAGAAGCCTCAGACAAATTGTAAACAAGACCAGGGCACAAAGTTCTCTCACAGTCCACATTCTGCCGCTACCATCACCAAAGAAGCATCTCAGGCTAGCCGGGGTTTCCTGACCATTCATACAAGGGGAGCTTAGTGTATTGAAAGTGACCCTCTCACAAGACTTTCCTAGAATTTTCTAACATATTTATACTGCAAATTACCATTGCCATTTCTAGTTAATCTTCTCCTGGTCTAAGACTATACTGCTTTGCCTTATTTTAAGTTTTTAACAACAGATATCATGGTACTTTACATATCATTAAAATTCTTAGTTCAAATAAACTCAATAATTTAAAAGCAAAAAGATAAGGAATGAAGACTGAAGGGAAGAGAATAATTGCTTCGTTACATATGATCCACATTCTTTTAAAAGTGTGAGATTTTCACTTTTTACTACCTTTGGAATGCAAACAAGTTCATTACAATTCCTTCACTCCAGCATTTGTGACACTTCATATTGTCATTTTTATAGTCATCTATTCTTTCCTCGTCAGCTCTTTACAGATAGGGGCCATGCCCACCTGCTTATGTGACGTATCTCCAGGGCCTAACAGCATGTTTGGCTCATAGTTGGCACTCAATAAATACTTGTTAATCAAATGGATGAGCTTTGAATTTGGACACATGTACATTTGTACTGTCATTCCATCACTTAGCAGTTGTGACCATGGGCGTCTTTTCTTTTCTGAGCCTGATTTCTCCTAGGTAAAATGGAAGGAAAATTCTTCACATAATCATTATGACTCCTAAAGACACATGTGTGAAAATGTATAGTGTCTGGAATAATGCAGTAGATATACAATGACTATTTTTTTTCCTTTTAAAATACAATCTCTTTCAATTCCTTTTCTTTTTTTCTTTCTGAATTGCTTGTCATGTGAAAGGATTCTTCTGGGTATTCTTTAGAAATCCATGCAATCCTGGTAGAGGAATTACAAGTTTATAAAATACTCTGTTACCAATGTCCACAATGTAGACCTGTTTCAAAGACTATGCCATTTGGAAATGTAGAAGACAAAATGCCATTTGTCATTAACCAGAACAGGGTAGGCTGAATGTGACTGGAAAGACTGGCATGGAAAGTGAACACAGAACCTTGGGGTTGCATAGGGTGAGGGACCAAACATAAATGCTCCATAGCAGAACCATTAATTTAGTGATGGCCACATATGTTTGAGCAGCTAGTGAACACATTACAGTTGGTGAAATAGGTGCACACAGCAGTAGCTGTGATCAAAGATGGAAATGATATTTGGATATTTATTGAGCACCTATCATACATGAGACAGTGGATTTAGAGCACCTATATATGGAGATCTTTTTCCTTAGGAGCCAGCAGTAGCACAATAGCAATGCCCAGGCTCCAGTCAGACTGCTGGTTTCTATCCAGGCTCTTCTGATTATTACCTGTGTGACTATTACATATATCCTCTTGTCACAATTTTCTCATCTGTAAGAGTGAGATACTTACCTCATAAGTTCATGATGTGTTCATACCTGTGTTCAGCAAATGATTTAATACATATCAAAGCAACTTGAATGAAGTATGCATCCAAAGAAGACTCAACAAATTAACTGTTGGGGCTTGATTTGTGTTAATTTTTTTTCTAAAGTTAAGAAAGATGATGAATTTATGACAGAAAACAAGGGGGCTTGAAAGTCACTTCTGCCAATTACGAGCCTTATTTTTTTCAGCAAAAAATGCAAATAAGACCTGGATTGACAAATTCTATCTAAAATGGCTATCCATTTTAAAAGACCAAGATTAAGTGTAAATAGTAAACATACAAATGCTATGCAGAGTTAAAAATTTCAGGGAATGAGTATCAGGGACACTTAGCAGTTGATCCTAGTCCAGAGCAGCAAGAGTTAAAGTTCCTGCTCTAGCACATTAAGAAATGGAAAACCCAACATTTATGATGAAAGATAACAAGGTTAAAAGACAGCTTAATGCTGAGACACAGGGGTGTTGAGTTAATCTTCCAATCTTATGATTCAGACAAGATTCACAGGCTTCACTGGCCTGAATAAAACATAAGCTTCTACAACCAGCATGCAAGTTCTTTCAAACTTCGCGGCCAGCATTCTCTCCCATTCAAGGTCACTAAGGAATTGACTCTTTCCTACACACACACGTGGCACTTTTGGAAGAAAAACATCAACCTCTGGCTTCTTCCTTGCATCTAGAATACTATTCTTTTTGATCTCCACCTGTCTGAGTTCTTGTAACCTTCAAGTCTCACACAAAAGTTTCTTTCTCTGAAGTTTTCTCCAATCCTCCAGAATGTAAATGACTTCTAGCTTTCCTAGGCACTTAACAAATTTTTTTTAAAAAATCTATTTTGTTAGTATATCTTTGTAATACATAATGTTTACATTCCTTGTGTGGAGTCGGTACATGTACATAACACATCTTACTTCCTTTTTTCATCTCCTTTAACTTCCCCCTTCTGTCTCTTAATCCCTTTCCAGTTGAAGAAAAGTAGCTCTCCCTTCTTCCTATGATCTACCTTTTATTTTACCCTGTTTCGAGCAAATGATATTTACCCTTCAATGGACAAGGTTTTCAATTATTTCATCTTCGTTTGCTTAAGAGGAGTCTTAAATATAGCAGTCGTGTGATATATATGTATTATTTGTTTGACAGATATATTAAATAAATGAAGAACAGAAAAAGCAAATCACATAACCCTTTGGTTTTACAATAAATTCAAGACTGACCATAAAGTATTAGGAAAAATGATAAAAGTATGAATTAGCACTTATCAATACCTATCATGAACCAGGTAATGACTAAGAGGGAAAGAGGCGGTGGTGAGTGAAGCATATATATTTGTGTTCCCTGCAGCTTACTGCCCAAATTTGTAACTAAAAACTGTAAATGTTATAAAGAAAAGCATTACAGCAAATTATGAGAATATGAAAGGACAAGATCTAATTGAGGAGAGGTCATAGAAGGCTTTCTCAGGGAACTTCTTTTTCTAGTTAGACTTAAAATGATTAGAGCAATTGCTCATGAGTAAAGCACTGGTTCAATGATAGCAAACTGAACAGAATGGCCACTAAAGGCATTGTACCCTGTAATCAGTTTCTTGGATTATATGAAGATGAGAAGAGGTTTACCATTTATGCTAATTCAATAGTTTTCAGTGTATGTTGAAAACATAGTAGGCAGGCAAGAAGAAAGATGGCTCAGTGAATAGCATAATAAAGGAGGAAAGAGATAAGGCTGAGGAGGGGGGAAGTAGCTCGACAACTAAATAATATATGTTAGTAAGTAGAGAAATAAATATAAGGCAAAAATGAGGGAATTGATGAGTATACCATTAATTGACATTCTAGATATGGCAAATAAATCCTTTAAACCTTTGACATACAAGCATGTTTCATTTAAATTTTCTGGATTTAGAATTTAAGGAAAGAATTTTGACTAAAAGGAAACCCTCACCTATCCTTGCATGAGAAAATGTACATCTGCTTCTGGACAAATGTAATTTTATTGTGGGTTGGGTAGATGGAGGGAAAATAAAGGAGAGTAGAAGTTTGATGAATTAAAAGCCAAGGTTGGGGTTAGGGTTTGTATATCTTTGGATCTGGCTAGGTATCTATTTGTAAACATGGTTGTGCTTGAATTTATGGATGACTGAAGGTTACACTTGGAGAAGAAGAAGGAAGGCAGAGCATATAGATGACCTCTAGGGTCTATCAGGGTGGCTAATATTTTAAGAACTGAAAAGGAGACAGAGAGGGCACCTCAAGAATTTTGAGACAGTGCGTTAACAATTCCACATCCATAGTGAGCTGTTTATAGAACGCTGTCCTTGGGCTCTGAGTCTCTGAGAATATTCCAAAAATGCAGCATATTTTCTGCACTTCCCATTGTGGGTTTCATGAAGCTATCTAGTTTTCTTGACAAAATAATCATGGAAACACAAAAACTCCTGTTTCCAGTAACATGTCCACGTAAATTTCAGTAGGTTTGAACTTAAAAGCAATTGGAAGAAACACAAGGCTACTAAGTATCCAGATTACTGAGAGTAGAGAAAGTGCATGTTGTCAGTATAAAAGGTCTCTGCTTGACAGAATATTCCAGGTAAATGGTGTTGAGAAACACGAATAAAAGTGATTTAGTCTGGGTTCTTACCTTCACCTCTACATGTCTGCCATGATGTCAAATACCTATCAGGGGAGAATTCTTCTTTGAGCTGTTAAGTCTTTTCTGTCTGCAAAGTTATTTTATTAAAGCACTTATACCCAAGGGAGGAACCCACCTTATTAAATAATACCTTCAAGAAGGATTAATCTTTCAGATATTCTCTAATAGGTACTGAGAGGGAGTCGGAGGCCCTAAGGGGAGGAGATGTGTGAGAAAGCTGAGGGCTGGGACAATGTTGGAGAAAACCCTATCCAACTTCACAAATAAGGCTCAACCAGGGCCTCAACTGCAAAGAACCTATGCCACCTTCCAATAAATAATTCCCAACCTAACCCAAGTTGCTGTATGAACAAGCATTTTATTCACAAAGGAGTCACTCACATCGATCATACAATAGAAACCAACATACTTGGGGCATTTGCTCTTTAGTATTCAGGAAACTTCACAAGGTCAGATATTTAGCCAGGTGCAAGAAAAAGAGAAGACAAACTACAAACAAAATGAAGAAAATATGAGAAATCATTTTATGCCATGCATGGTTACCTTATGCCATGCTTTTGTGAAAGGGCATTGCTGAATAACATTCAAACCATAAGCAAACTGGACAATCAGAATTCAACAATGCCTCAATTCCAACCAGGTCACATCCACAAAAGCCAGCTTTCAGAGCCTGAAAACAAAACCTTTAAAGTTCTTGATAATGCAACTTTATGAACAACAAATCAGATGAAATAGTGAATTACTCGTAGTCACCAGCTAAGAGTAAGACAACAACCACTGCAAAATATCCTGAAAAATGCAAAATGGGAAATAGGATTGCAAATAGAATCTGTGTTTAAAAAGGTAAAAATAACTGATTTAAGAACTTGTTTTTATATGACTCTTTTTGCAAACATTCAAAACCTACTTCTAAAGTTTTTCTTGGCACTAGTTCGAAGAGGATTTTCATCTGACTTCTGGGGTTAACCTGGTTGTAGATGGACTGCAAACATGTAGTAAAGGTCTGAAGAAGTCCTTTATAACCTACGTTTAGTGGGGTCAGGTCTCAAAATCAGTATTTCACTTGTACGTGCTGGGTTTGGATTGAGCTTTTTAAAAGAATATATTGAGAACTGAAACCAAGAAGATAATTCTTTCACTCACTGTGTCACTCTATAATCAGCTGATATGCGCTCTGTGTTAATGAGGTTATAAGTTGAATTCTTGTATAAGCCAGTTAATTCCTACCCCACAAACACTGGTCTGTCTTCATCATGTGAACTGTGATCTCAAACATAAACCCAGCCAGCCACCAAGCAAATATCACCGTTTAAGGAAATTATGGCTGAACCTATGTGCATCTTTGCTATGTGTATTCAGCTAAATGTGGACCAGCCCAACCATGCTGCTATATCAACAAATGGACATCCTACCTAAGCAAATGGACTGCCTTAGGAGTAGAAGTATAACTCAAAAAATGTGAATGTATTCCCCTTGCTACTGAATCTTGTGCGAGTGTATTTTTAGTTTTCTAGCTATAATATTCACAAGAAGAGATGGAATGGGGTCATAGGTTACTCAACTTCTTCCATAATCTGAAAGCCATTCTGTTTGCCTTTACAGTACAGTGTTCACTATTCCTACATAGGCCTACCATCCTCTTGACATTGGCTTAATCTAAAACCTGAATTTGTTAGAGAATGCCATTGGAAGGCATTGGATACAATCCTTTATGTGATCTCAAATTTTCTCTATTGCTGTCCTCTAGATATTTTCCCCAGTCTCTTCACCTTTTTCCTCCCTATGCCACAATTTAGGCAGGAACACTGACCATTAATTTTCCTGGAACTGAATACTCTTTAGTATTAGCAGGTTGTTATGTACCTGTTTGCCCCTACTAAGTAAGTGTTCTAAGAACTGGGATCATGTACTATTCATCTCAGTATTCGCAGGATATAGTAGGTCCTCAATTAATGTTTATTGACTAAATTAAGAACAAAACATGTAACAACCAACAAAAATATTTTTCAGTCAGTTCTATAATTTTTTAAACTATTTGTTTAGCATGAAGCATTACATTGCTGGGCCAGGTGTTTAGCTTAGCAGTTCAAGTGCTTGCTTGGTAAGCTCAAGGTCATGAGTTTGATTCCCGGTACCAAAAAAATAAAACAAAATAAAATAAAATAAAGCATTATATTGCTGTGGGCAAGGAGGTAAGTGGCTATTAATAAGGCAGATTTATATATAATTAGGTATAACACATTCTAATGATTCAAATTGATTTTGTTAGTCTAATTTGGATGAAAGATACTCAGTTTGTTGGCATTAGTTATTTCCTTGGTGGAAATAAATAAGATTCCTTCTCATACCTTGATGATGGCAATTTGTGTCAGTTGAACAGTTGGAATCTTTGCTTTTGCAACAATGGTTTAGGGACAAAAAATAGGACTCTTACAAACCAATATAATCCAGCTCTATGGTTTCATAAACTGACTAACTCTTCATTTTCTTGACATGATGAGAAGACAAGATGGGATGTAAGAAAAAGAGAGAAGGCCATGAGGTCCAAGAAGCTAAAGGACTTGGAGATCATATAAATAATAAAGTCAGTGTATTACAAAACTGCTTTCCTTCTAACCTCTCTTTTTTTCTCACTTTCATTTTTTAGACCATATATATATATATAATCCTAATTCCTAATATACAATCCCTAATAAATAGCAAATTTGGAAAAGATGAAACAACGTTATAATCAATTTGTAGAATGAAATAGAAAGCTTGTTTTTCTCTAGGAAGTAAAATCTGGAGACAAACTGCCTACAAATTAATATGCTTAGTTAAGTGAAAGGCAAAGCTGGGATCATAATTGAAAGAAATTACTTTCAATTATACACATAAAGGCCCAGTTAAGAGAGATTTAGATTTTCATATTGTTAGAGCAGAATTTTTTAAATTTGGCTTAGTTTTTGTATCTGCACAACTAATAAGAGTTTGGACTCAAAACTGAGTAATTTTAATTCTTCTTTTGACATTTTATTAATAGATCAAAGAAAATCATCTTGATTCAATGACCTGAACTAGAGTTTGGATTTAAAAAATTAAATAAGAATGTGAGAGTTCAGAGAGAGTTGTGAACTAGGAGTGAGGAAAACTGAGTTCAAGTCTTGCTTTGCATGTCTTAATAGTAATTGCTCATTATCTTTTTCTTCCAATGTCTCCTTTACAAAAATGAGATAATATCACATGGATATGAGGCAGACAAACAAGATAATAGATAATAAAGTGCTGTTCTGATCCTTTAGGGAAGATACAGACGTATAAGGGATTGTTATTTTTATTATGTCAGAATTAGCCACAGTCCAGTATCCAAATGTAACCATCCAGATAAAGATGAATTAGCAAACATTTCAAAGAACAGCCACACTGGTGATTAAGAGTTTCTGGAAATAGATGATATTAAAGATGGCTAAAGGAACTAGGATTGTTTATTTCATTGAAAAAAAAAAAAGATTGCGGGAGGAGAAATGATGGCTCAGAATTATAATGGTGGTTTTGAAAGTACAGTCCAGGACCCGCAGTATACCCCAGCAGCTTGTTAGAAATGCCAGTCCTGGCTCTCTATCCAAGACCTGTGGGGATGGCACCCTGCAGCCTGTGACTTAACGCCTCTCCAGGGTCATTCTGAGGTTTAGTTTACTTTAAGAAACACTTGATAAACCTAAGGGTTAGTCATGAGAGTAACAAAAGTGAGTAACATTAAACACTGAACCAGGAATGAAGGGTTAGATAGGCCTTTAAATGTTTAATCTTTTCCCTTGTCAAAGATACTAGATAGAAGAAGAGGAAATTGTTTGAGTAATTCAGGAAAAAAACAGGGTAGGAATCCTATGGGAACTGCTCCTTCCTTCCTTCTTTCCTTCCTCCCTCTCTTCCTCCTCCCTTCTTTTCTATTTCTCTTTCTTTTCTTTTTTTTTTTCTCTCAATAGAATGCAGATAGACCCATATTTCTTTGTACACGTGTTTGTATCCTCCGATGAAATTTTAACATGGATTTACTCAGAGGTGAAATTTTAAGAGAATGGTCATAGCCTGAGAAATACAGCTACATCTATGCACCAAAACTGAAGAAGCACTAGCTCTTAAATTATTCATTAATAGTGGAAAGACTCATGAATTTCCAGAAAAGCAGTGAAAAAAAACTGAGATGAAATTCCAAGAAAAAGAGGAAAAAGGAGAGAAGAAAGGAAGGTGGAGGAGAAGATAGAGGAAGGAAAGCAGGCGGAGGCAAGGAAGAAGAGAGGGAAAGAGGAAAGAAAAGAAAGGATGGCAGGTAAGAGAGAGGGAGGGAGGGGAGAAGCAAAGAAGTAGGAAATGAAGTACAGAGAAAGAACTGCCAAGTCTCAGCACAGAAAGATTGAAAGAAGGCATGGAAGGGGGCTTTATGTTTCTAGATACCAGTGCCATGTGATAGAGCAATACACTGGATCTTGGTTAAGAATTCTGTCCTTTGGGGCCAGATTGTGAAACTGCTTTCTCATGAATTTCAATTCATTTTTAAAATATGAATTGAATTGAAATGCCTTACCATGAATTTCTTCAGGCATTTTGGTAATTGCACCCATGGACAGGTGCCAGACCATACACACCTTCCATACATACCTCCATTCCTCTCATAGAAAATTGTTACTACAAGAACGAAGCAAAAACAGTGTATTTTTAAATCACATTTACTTTTCTTTTGTGGGATAGATAAGGACAAAAGATTTCCAACTCAACTTACCCTAAATCTCCTCTTTCAAAGAGAGTTATTTATCAACTTAATAGCAAGCAAGGAAGAAAACAAGAAAGAGGAAAATTGAGTGGTTTTAAGCACCAGTTTTAAATATCAGTGTATACAGTAAGTATGTCAATTATTCACTTATGAAATATTTTCTTTGAACTATCTGGAGAAAAATGCAGCTCTCAGATCAACTTTCCTTTGCTATTGATCACTTATCTAGATGGCCAGTTACTACTATTAGTTGTTTTATAAAAACGTAAACATGATCCCAGCATGTAATCCCATCACTAGGGATGCTGAGGCAGGAGGGCCACTGCAACTTCAAGGCCAACCTGGGCTGTATAGTGAGTTCAAGACCAGCATGCACTACAGAGTGCAATCCTGTCTCAAAAAGTCAAAATAAATAAATAAATATGACAGCAAGTCCCACAAACAAACAAAACCAACCATGTCAAAGTTACTTCACTTCTTTTTTGATACTTACTAGACTGACAGTCTTGGAGAATGATATCTTGAATCCTAACTTCAACAAATCACTCATTTGACTTGGCTTGTTCTGATCTCCTTTGGGAAAGTTTGAGTCAAAAATGTGAATTAGATGACTTCGAAAGAAATATGTAATATACCAGCTATCTTAATCACATCAAATTTGTTGGGATCTGAATAATGGGCTGAATCTAAGGATAAGGGGAAAGGTGTTTGAGAGTTGCATGTCTAAAACAATCCTGCATGTTTTAATAGATAGAAAGGTAATATGGGTTAACTCTGTTAAATGGTTGCTAAGAAGGTTAATATGAAAATTAATTCATAGAAGTCAGATACTTAGAAGTATATATATATATATATATATATATATATATGTAAATGATCATCATGCACTACTTCCCATGTGTCAGTCCCTATCTAGAAAATTGCTGCTAACTGAAAGAAGCACATTTCCCAAGGCAGCTGGATAAACTGGGCTGGGAAGACTCACGGGGATAATGAAGGGGTTTGAAGTGAATCGGAAACTTGACAGAAGATGATGCTGAGTGCAGGGAGACTAAAGAAAACTCTGGGAAGAACATGATTTCTTTCTTTAAATATTTGTAGGACTAACAAATAGAAAAGAAACTAGACTTACACTGCATATCTTAAGGGTGAAATAAGGAACAACGAAAGAAGTCCTTGTGATTCAAGATAAGGAGAAAGTATTCAAACCATCTGGGTTGTCCAGACAAAGAATTACTTGATCAGAGATGGCCCATCATAGCACAGAAAATTCAAGAGAGTAATGAGAATTGGACTACATAGACTTTGTGGCTTTTTCATCACTGACAGTCTTGGCCTACAATTGATTGAAATAAACACCTAAAGCACATTCTGAAAAATCATATTCATGTTTATTAAAAACTTCAAGCTTGCTCTTGTCTCTTAACTTGGGTATCTAAAAGCCTGGGTACGTAATCAAGGAGCTTTCTAAAAACACTATCATATTTACTTTCAAAATCTTCGTTGTAATCTCAGCATTCAGGAGACTGAGGCCAGAGGATTCCTATGCGTTTGAAGCCAGCCTGTTCTACATGGTGAGTTCAAGACCAGCCTGGACTACACAGTAAGACCCTATCTCAAAAAGTTTGAGTCAAAAATGTGAATTAGAAAATTGTTTTTAATCTTTGTAAAGTTAGGACAGGTGAATCACTATGTTTCTCATTTTACCAAAGAGCTAGCTCAACTACAGAAATTTAAAGAAAATAATTATAGATAGATTTATTAGTCTGTTTTTTGCTAGTATAACACAATATCTAGGTAGGTTACCTATGTAAGGAAAAGAAGTTCCTCAGTTCACAGTTTTGGAGGCTGAAGGTCCAGACTGCATGGAGTAGGCCTTTGTGAGGTCCCCTCTCAGTGGGATTACTTCATGGCCCAGGGCAATGACAGAAGCAGTGCAGAAGGATGAGATCACCTCTCAAAACAGGAAGTTATAGAGACTAGGTGGGGCCAGGCACAGGCTTTTATAACATGAGAATGAGTTAGGCTTCTACAAAAACTACCTTAATCCTTCCTGCCTGTCCCCTTTGACAGAAAGAACTCATGAAACCCACTTCTTAAAAGTTCCAGACCACACTGCAATAGTGATGCCTTTGGCAACACAAAAATCTCAGGGCACAAAGCATAATACTAGCATTAGATCTAGAACATGGGACTCTTCTTTCCCAAAAGCCAAACTGTCAACATGTGTCTCTGACCTTCACTGTCTGACATACCTCTCAAATTCTCTCTCATGTTGTTTGAGATAATTAGTTGATTGATTCATGTTCATTGAGTGTCATCTAAAGTCACAACTGACCATCCCACAAATTGGTAGTACTTTGTTTGCAAGTATTGTGATACTGCTAGTGAAGGAACAAGTTGTACAGTGTCCTTTTTCTAGGGGTCTTCATGATATTGTGATTATTAGAGTACAGACTAGGTCATACTTTTACACTGAATGTATCAGATTTCACACTGGGGGCACAGTAAGAGAAAACTCTGGGAATTAACAAATGTTGATGGTCTCACTTGAGCATTGCAATATTATGGCCTTTCTTTTGTCTTCTCCATCTCTGTACAGGTAAGCTATGACTCAGTCTCCACAACTCAACACCTGACTCCATGTAGTAATAGGGGCGGGCTGTTCACAATCTCTATGGCAAGCATTTAAATGGCACTAAACACCAGCAAAAAAGAAATTAATTTCTACAAGATTCCTTCAAGTCCTTGAGCTTAGCACACCTTTAACATTAATCAGATTTACCTGATATTTAGTACTTTATTTTACAGGAAATAACACTGGCCTCGTGAAATTATTAATCCTAAATGATAATAATTGGATTGCTGAAAAGAGAAGTGTATGACGACAGTTTTCTGATGGACTACTTGAATATCTCCTTTAATTAGGCATGAAGCATTTAACCAAAACTAAGATTAAACCTCATGTCTCATGCAATTTCTTTTTGCAATTTTTATTAATACAGATTAACCTGAATAGTCTCATCTCTAGACATTCCTTCTTTCTAAACACATACTTGCCACTTTGGGATCTCCAACGGATTGAGGCTCATACCATCATTTCACCTCAACCACATCCTAAGAATTCACTGGGCTCCCTGGTGATACAGTATCAAATATCTCTAAGTGTTAAAACATTGGTGACCCATGTATGCATGAACTGAGTTAATAGTAATCACACAGACAAACACATACACACACTTCATTTGGACTTGTTTATTTGAAATCTTGGCATCAGGGGACATCAAGTAACTAAAATGTGATTATCTGAGTCTCACAAATGAAGAGAAAGTAAACTGGAAGAAAAATAGGCATATATTCCATGTTTTTCCTGGGTATATGTAGTGCTGCTCTTGTATTAACAGACACCAACATTCTTAGATCATTTATGCAGAGTAACCTCTTCCCTACAGCTCCCTTTATGAAAGCTAAATATACTAACAGAATTTGATTGCAGCAAAAATTTTGCAAAATATTCATTTTTAATTTCAAAGAGCATCCCTATTTAACATATAGGAACCTAAAAATACACACAAACCAAATGTGGGTGCTTTGTCGGAGTTGTATGATACCCTCAATGCATCTGGTAACTGCATGTGGTTCGCTGCACTTGGTACAACTCGATACAGCTTGACATATTCTGGGATTTATTAAAATGTAAATGACAAAGCAGAAAAGAATGTTCAGACAATTGGATTACTCCATTGACTGAATGTTCCAATACTGTATCTATTTTTGTCAGAGCAATGGTGGTTCCTGCTGTGGAATGCTGAGTGGAATATTCCACTGCAGGGCTTTGGGAGAGTTTTATAAAGGAAATTGAAACCTAGTCATTTAATTTTCAACTATCCTCTTGAAAAGCAAGAGATTGTCAATACTTTCTAAAAAGAAATTATGGTAATTTTGGTTTATTATTATTGGAAGATTATCATTCCCAACTATTTTTTTTTAGTGTAATTTATTGTATATGTAACTTCATTCATGAAAACAATGATGTGTTTGCTTATTTTTGTGCTTGGCCTTGTCTTGTTGTGAACATTATGTAATGAACATAAATATATGCGATATGGCAGTGAATATGCAGAATCCAAGAGACATTCTATTGATTGGAGAGCTGTTAGGATTCATTTCAGCAAAGAGAAGGTTGAGAGGTAAGTGTGTTTCAGGACATGAAGGGATTGAGTTTAGAAAGAATGGAAGCCAGCTGTTCTCTCTCTCCACAGGGAACTAGAGAAAATGAGACTAAACTACAGCTTGAGGGATTTGGAATAGAAATAAGAATCTCAAACAGTGAAATGCATTTTGAAGGAAGTATGTGGGTATTCATTTTATTTTGAGGTCTTCAAAAAATGAGAAGACACATTTTCGCTATGTGGTCTTACATGGATAAAGAACAGACTAGATGACTGACACAGCTCATGGATTCTCTTGATCTATGCACAGAATCTAAAAGCAGGACACAGTGATAGCTAAAAGAGGTAGTTACATTTATAGTCATTTTTAATGTTAACCTTTCTCATGGGGTAGATTAGAAATTTTATCAGTATTGTGAAATGTAAAATTGAAGGAAATGTCATATATTAAAGTAGGTGGGGACAGACAATGTGACTCCACTCTTATTTTCTCTTCCCACTACCACTTCTGCTCTTGAGGAATTCAAGTTTAAAGCAAAATGTCCTTCTTAGTTATGTGTGGAGTTTAACATATGTACTTTGATGTCTGAATCTGTAAGAATGATGTTAGGATTCCTGGGGAACTGAGCTATCTTCTGTATGGTATAAGATATGACATACATGGAATACATGTGTGTATTTGTATGCATTCATATATACATATGAAGGCATATCTTTTAAAAAATTACATTTTAGAGAAATGAATCAATAGTGCTTGTATTTGAGTATCAGAAATATTTGAACATTTATTTATGAGATTTAAACAAACCTAAATTAGACTCTTAAAAACTATGATCATAGAAGATTCTGACTGTCTCTTGATTGAAGATAATTTTATTTTCCATTTTCCTTAGACAGTGTAATGTAGCAAGCAGGGTATTGTGTTAAGTCAGAAACCTGGGTTAGGTTTTATCTTAGTCATGAACTGGCTTTCAGAACTACACAACTCAGCAACTAAATGTGGGTTTATAGTCTGAGGAATAGAAAGCAAAATTGATATGTCAGAGAGAGATGATTTCAAAGACTTTTTGTTCTAATGTGCTACCAACTATTAATAACAAAAGCTCTAGGTTTTCTGAGATCATTTTAAGATTGTATGCTCTTTGGTGAATGACTCTTTAACCTTGGCTTCACATTCCAATCTCAAAGGAACCTTTAAAAATCTCAACTCCCAGCCACACCCCACATCAATTAAATCAGAATCTTTTCAGCAGAGAGCCAAGTATGAGTATTTTTTAAACTCCCTAGGTGGATAAACTGTGTAGCTAAGTATGAGCACTCCTACTTTGGGTACAATCCAAGGAAGAATGAAAATAATTATATTAATGTTACTCACCGTAAGAATTATGTCCTTTCTGTTCCCTCCTATAACCCTAGCACCTAACAAAGTGCCTGGTACAAAGTAGGTACTCAGTAAATTGTTAATCTTTTCAGTAAACTTTGGCCAATCCTTGAATAAAACAGGGCTTATCAAGTCTGATATCTACTTGGATCATTTTCATTTCAAACTTATCCACTGAATTAGACCTCAATTCTTTTCAACTGCTTGCTTGTGTAAACATCAAAAGAAAGGGAAATAATAGGTAATCCTATTCAGTGACATCATTCTCCTATTCTTGGGATGAAAGTAAATCATCAATAACAATATTCTCTAGAGATAGGGCCCCTTGGAATCTAAAGATACATGTCTTACATGACTCTACACTTTTAGGTAGAAGTGAATAGAATTAAATCTACATGTAACATTCATCAGATAACTATATTGTGCCAAACCCTGTGACTGGTTGTTGTAGACTGATTCAAACAGAGTTTTACACTAGAATTGGGCTTTAATGACCTGGATATCCTAACATACAATAAATTAACTTTCTTCCTTTGCATATAATATAGTATTTGTTAAATAACATCCTTGGAATAATTGAGAAAATTTTCATTCAAATCATATTTTGTGACCTGTGGTCCAAATGACACACCCTAGTTTAAAAAGCTGCTGGTCTAGAAGATGAAATGACTAACAAAACATAGAACTTATTTTCTAGAACAGTACTGTACAATAGTACTTTATCCATGATAGGAGTGTTTTGTATCTGTGCTGTTGTGGGGTGGCCACTAGTTGCTTGTGGCTACTGAGCACTTGAAATGGTTGATACAACTGAGAACTGACTTGTGTGGTGCATATGGTACCAGGGACTGAACCTGGGGTTTCTTTTCCTTTCTTTCTTTCTTTTTTTTTTTTTTTTTTTTTTTTTTGAGGTAGACTTGCTAAATTACTCAGGCTGGCCTCAAAGTTGCAATCCTTCAGCCTTAGTCTACTGAGACACTCAAATTACAGGTGCACACATCACCATACCAAGTTCTGAATTTATTGTATGTAATATTAATGAATTTAAATTGAAATAGCACATATGGTGTGTGACTATGAGGTTGAACAGTGTGGCCCTATAATCCCATATTAAGATAGAGGAGACCAGCACAGAAATCATCACCATATTGGTGATGTCTTTAAAAGAGGTAAGCACATAATTTAATGAAGCACCTACATGGAAAAGGTAACTCTAGGGGTGGTAATGGGGATGCCTTTCAAGAGGAATGGCTGTTGGGATGAGACTATAGGAAATAAATCTGGAAGTACTGGAGAAAGTACTGGACAGAAAGTTATGTATATGAGAAAGCTGAGAATATACAGGGAATGCTAAGAAAAGGCAAAGATGAATGGCTTGTTACCAACCAAAGAAATGAGCAAGAGAAGGTTGATGAGCAGACTGCTGGGTCTAGCATCTAGGACAAAAATGACTTTAGGAATTCTGATATCTCCAGGGCAATGGGAAGCAGTGAAGGGTACAAAACCACAGAGTGATATTTGTGGTTAGAGGCCCCACGTGGAAAGCCAGGGGAGAAATGAGAGTTGCCTTTACTATAACAGATGATGGAAACAAGTATACATGTTTGAGTAACAGAAAGAACAAACTGCCAAGGATTACCTGTGGAAAGGAAAGTGACAAGGACTACACCTTGGTTTCAGTCTTGAGTAGATGAGAGTACCATTTATTTAAAGGCAGCATGAGATTATTTGGAAATTGTTTCTAAATTTAAATTTTTTATCACACTATATTATTTACTCCTCATGGATCCTGAAAATAATATTAATATAGGAATATATGATAACAAATTCTGAGAGTTGTTTTCCCAAGAAATCAACACAAGTTTGCAGTCGATGTAGCAATTTTTTATTGATAGTTAGGTACATAGGACAGATTCTCATAAAATGTCAACAGAGTCACACTTTGAGCCTGGCTACCTTCAAAAAAAACCTTTTTATTTATTAATTCAATGAAAATGGTGCGAAATAGGACAAACAATCATCATTTTGTAAACAGGATAACCAGCGCCATAAGAAGAAAGAACTAAATATAACAACGCCAAATATCTAAGTGGAAATTTACAGCGACCAAATATTCTGGTATTTACAAACATGTAGATGTTTGTCCTTAAACATATCCAGCTTCACTGAGTCCTTCAAAACACAATTGCATTTTGAGCCTCTATGTTATGCAGTTGGCCCCTTTATGAATCATTACTAACCACCACCCAAAGTCAAAGTGGTAAATCAGCATGAAATTTCTCAAGTCTATCCTTTCATGGCCAAAGTATTCTTTAGTTACATGGATAAATGAGCACTATAATAGCAAGTGACTTGGTATTTTAAAAAAAATACATATATACTATTGAGATGGTCATGCAGATGCACTTACAAATGCATACTGTGTATAAAGTTCGTTAAGAAGATTTGACTTGCATAGGTGAACAAGAATTCCAAATAACCTGAGAAAATTATTGAAGATATTGTACACATAAAACTTTTGCCATTTTAGGTTTTGGCAGGATGAACTGACAATTTATGGATTTAAAGATGCTAATTCATAGCTAGCTGTATTTCGCATTGAGGTGGGTTGGCAAAGAGGTACAGAATTGAAGCAATCTACTAGATACATTGTTCCCTGATTACCTAGGGATAATGTTTCCTTTAATCAAATTCAGGTTCATGCTTTGTTGAAGCAGACTGGCATAGTTCAAGGGCCACCGAGAAAAGACCAAACTGAAAAGGATTACTTCTGGCCTTTGGTCTAGTGCAAGGGCCTCACATGTGAACCTTTGTAAGTAACTCTAAATTAATGGGCTATAGATTCATCTTGTCTGTAAAAAAGGATATTGCAATGTGTGACATAAGTCCCTCTCCATTTTTATTCTCAAGGATTTGGGATTTCTTGCAGAACAAAGTAAAAAGTCTCATCAAAGTCTTGCCAAAAAAAGAAACATCTAAAGTGATGACAAGCTCTACTCTGCAACATTTTCCTTTTTCATGAAAAAATATTCTATCACTGTAATGTAATTTAACCAGAATAATAATAAGGTTCAGGTAATAACTGAATAATGTAGTTATTTGTTTGCCATAGACAAATAAATATCAAGGAGTATAGAAAAAGTGGCAATGTTATTGACACTGATCACAATACTGTGAGTTTGTGCTTTAAATCATGAGCTTTGCAGTTGTAATCCTAAATGTGAAGTAGCATATGTGGCACTTTGTCAATTTACAGAACTTCATTAAACCTGTTTTATCACCTATAAAATGTAAGTAATAATAATATCTAATTTTCATCCTTGTTTTGAGGCTTGAGTTAATACACAAAATGCTTAATACAGAGACAGAAGTCAATATATATCAATCATTATTAATAGAAAAATCACAAGGTCTCCATGTTATCACCAACCACCTTCACTTGATGGAATGTCAAAGAAATATAGTTCTAAGTGAAACTCAAAAAGGTTAAGAGAGGATTGAGAGGGCAGGTATGTATGTGTGCAGAGTCTTTCCCAGACACATAGAAGTACTGTATGTCTAGTTACATGGAATCAACACGTGCGTTCATCATCTCCTAAACTTACCATGTGAGTTTCCTCCTCCAAGGTTTCGCTTACAATACCATGTACCTAGTGGACTCTGTTTCCTCTTCCTTTCTACCAACTAGATTCTTGACACCCTTCAAGAGTCTTTTCCTACTTCCCCATTTTGGAAACTTCCTTCCCTAAGAAATTTAGTTTTGCCCACCTTATTGAGACTTCTTTTGAGCTCATTGTTTACATCAGTTTTTGTTGTAGCTGTTGTTACTGTTGTTATCTCCTGTCCCTACCTGCTACTTACCTTTTCAAAAGTTTATGTAACTTTGTCTAGCTAGATTAAAGCTCCCTAGAGGCAATAACCATATTGCACATAACTGAGTTTACTTGATAAAGATAATGGCTTACTGGGTGATGTAAGGGGGAATAATGTAGTACACTGAAGCCACAGCATGGGTTTCTCATTCTTTTATCCTTTAAATTTCCTGTGACTATTTTGCCATTTCAAAGGTACTTTTAATTCTCTAGGCCACTTTTAAGAACAAACTGTGTGTGACTAAAAATCATTCTCCTTTCAGCATCAATTTTGTTCCTTAACATATTAACACATTTGTTCACAATTAGTTAGTGCATTAAAAAGTTTGTCCATACTGGGAAAAAAATGAATGTCACATGAGTTTAAATACAAACAGAGGAATACACAGAAGGAAGGGAATATTTTTCTTGCTTTATCAGAGATCTAGGTGTTATTACTGGGTTTTCTGTTTCTTGAAAAGATTGCTTCTTTTTCTGAGAATTTTATTGACTGAAACTACGCCATTTGGGTTTGCTGCTGGACAGGAGAGGTATCTTCAGGTGGTCAGTTTCTTTGTTTCAACTTCACAGTTGGCATGTGGATTGGTCAACATAGCAGTCTCTGTAGTCACTGTCCTTTCACTGGGGAGACATTCCTGAATAGGGGGCTATAGGACCAGCTGAAAGGAACATCAACAGACTAAAAAAATAATAGAACACATCACAGAGAGTTATCACATTGACTTACTAACAAAAATAAATAAATGTATGATACTTTGAAGACCTTGCTAATTTTAAAACCAAAGCAGAAATGCTGCATCACTGGAAAAATAAGGCCAGTTCTCATTGTTAACAATGCTCAGTAATCAGTGGCCTTGCCTGAGTGTGTGTGTGAGAACATTGCTGGAACTGCTCTGAAACATCTCACTCATAGAAGCTTCAGGTGTATCCCAGAGGGAACTTACTGAGGTAGGACACAAAGGGAGAGAACAAAAGACCACAGGACATCAAGGACACAGTCAAATAAACCCAAGGTCTGAGGCAAGATAAAACAGTTGTGTATAATTGCTTAGTAATGCAGGAGTGGATGAAGTCACTGGAATTGTTTTGTGTTAACTGTCAGTTACTTATATTGCTCTTGATATTTCCAATGCCTGGCATAGAACATGGGATACGATAGAGAGGGAAGGAGGAAGAAAAAGGAGGAGAAAGAGAAGGAAAAGGAGGAGAAATGACAAAGGAAGAAAGGGAAGGGAAAAGAAACAGAGACAGAAGGAAGAGATGGAGTGGGGAGAGAGCAGTCTTCTGAAATGTGGAGGCAGGGACAGAATGTACCAAAGGGAAAACAGGGTGTGGGCATATCAAAGATGTGGAAGCCCACAAGCAGGCTCACTTAATTCAAGAAGAGATACATTCTGAGTGGTTCTAGAAAATGGGGCAGGGCAATTTCCAGGTGACTTTGAACATGTCAAGATTTAATTCAGGATTTGCCTCCTGTTAATGTAATTACTGAAGGTTTCTGAGAAGAGTGCCACGATTTGAATACATTGAGTGAAAAGGACGTGAAACCAGTGTGTCAATCCAGTGTATGCGTGCATGCATCCATGCATGCGCGCGTGTGTGTGTGTGGGCGGGGCACAGAGCACGTTACAAGAAATTACATGAAAGCAAAAGGACTGAAAAATAGGGTTTTAAAATAGAAGGGCAGGTGCTTGTCTGGGCTTCCTCTGTGTGGATGTTGAAGGAAACAGACTTGGATCTCGGATCAAGAAATTTCTTCTACTGTCCAGCCTTTTGCACTCCTCAGCTGTTGCTCTTTTCTGTCATTGCTCTTTCCTGAAAATGAACTCAATCTCTACTGTTTCGGCATCAAGGCAAAATATGTTAGTAAATACAGAACCCAGAGGTGGAATCAAACTTAATCTTTCAAGGCAGCTGTTTGTGTGAATACACTGGATTCACGGGTCCTGGGATTGGTCTTATGCCCCTATAATTCAGCTTCAAGACATTCTTAGAGCTATAAAAGAATTTACAGCCCAACTAATCCAAACCACTTACTTTTCACATATATTTGAAGAGACGTATATTAACATTTCTATCTTTCAGTCTATAAAAGTTGTTGTGAAAGAAGTATATTTTACAAGAGGATTTGAATTTAACTAAATCCTATATTGTTAGCCTCTTTATTCTTCTCATACAATGAAGGTGCACAATGAGTTAGTCACATCAAAAGAGATACACCATGACATACCCCTGCTTTCTACCCTAAACACTTTGAGAACACTGAAGATATTAGTTCTCTAAATGCCAGGTATAGTGCTTTTTTTTCCCTACAGCCAGTAGAATAACTTAGGGTTTACATATTGTTAATAGGTATTTTTCTGTTCTAATTGAACACACAAAAACTCATCCTGGATGAGTAACTAACTGCATATCTTAAAGGGCTTTAGAATTTATTAATCTCTGAACATTTACAGCAAGGATAGGGTGCTAAGCTTTTGATACACATGTTTAAGACTTACTCATGAATAAATGAAAATGCTTGAAAATGCTTTTGTTTTAAGGAAGAGCATTCCACATAATATTTTTGTGACTCATTTGGGTAGTTAATAATGGAAACTCCCCAAATTCATGAGTATATATAAAAAAATGCACTGCTTTGACGTTACATAGACATTCCATTATTAAAATGATTTTTGAAGAATAAATAGTATAAATATATGACTGACCATAGTCTAAGTGTCTTGTTATGTATTTTACAAATCAGCTATCTGCAGGCCCTATGTCTACTTAACTGGAATGAATACTATCTGGTGTCACCTCAGCAAGAGCCTCCCTTGGACTCTTCTTTGTCTCCTGAAGGCATAAACATAAACTGAGACTCTTATATGTTGATTGCTCAGCATCCTTTTGTGATCTGATATGTTTTGATCTTATGTGTTAATTCTCTGAATTGGCTCTAGGAATTTTTTCATTTACTGGGCACGAGGCAAATGCCAAGTGCCAGGCTGACCACTAACTCGCTGTGGCTTTGCCCAGGCTTTTCCTTAACAGGTAGAGTTTCAGGGGGCAATTGTTTGGAGGTGGCTCTTCAGTGGAGCCATCCGTAGATCTCTGACACCATGTCGAGACACCAAAAGAGAAGTTGATATTAGTGCATAAACAACCTAAAGCAGAGTTTCGGTTATTCATTGTGTGCCATTTCACTTCAAATGGAGGGAAGGGGGGGAAAAAAGAGAAAGAATTGTTTATTATTGTTATTCTTTGATTATTTTGATTAAATTAAAATTATTATCTCTGCCTAAGGCCATTTCCCTGGAATTTTATCTCATTATTCTAACAAAGGAAATGGATTTCTTATGAACAAGATTTACTATTCTAATATTCTCCTTTACTTCAAGTTGTCCAAAGTCAGGATGAAGACCACATCAGAAAGAAGTATCTAGTGTTTTACAAATAATGCAGGTGTTCCGGTGGTAATCTTTCTGAAGATTATTAATTTCCAACATCAAGGTCATATACATTCATTCATGCACAAGAACATAGACCATAGAGCCTTTTTATTCTTATATTAATTAACAAGGAATTAAAAAATAAGCTGACTTAAAAAGCACTCCACTCAGGAGCCATTTCAGATGATGAGAAATGCCCAAGGGTGGGGTGAGGGGGGATGACAAACTCAAGTAGGCAACATGTAAAGCAACATACAACTATATGCACATTAGTATAATTATACATTGCAAATTATATCGGATGCATCTAATATCTAATTTTTTGAAAGCTGATTCCACTTGAGACTTCAATAACAGCATCAACATTTTGCAGGTGGCTCCTTCTGTATAGTATCCAAAGGGAATTATCCTTCTAATGTGTTTACAACTCTCAAGTAAAAATGGGAGCTCTGTCTTAAAAGACCAAGTGAATAAGGAACACTGGGAGTATCACCTTGATAAAGGAAAGGGGGAGAGCTCCAACCTATATAACACTGAACATGGTTATTTATTGCATTCCTTCTGTGCACATGATATGTACTTGCCTCAAGAAATAAGGAATTTAGACATCAGACTCATTAGGAAATATGAGAGAGGCTACATATATATTTTGAGGCAGCCTAAGGGTTGGCGATGTTTTGGATCAATGGATAAAAGAGAAATGTGCAACAGAACGGCATATTATATCTTTGATTGAAAACAGAAGGCCCTATATTAAATTCAGCTCTTCTAAAACATACAATTAATTTGTCCTAAAGAGGACACCAAATCAAAGCCCTGCTTTGAGGAACAGGCTTTTGTCCTCATCTTTCTGTATGAATCAATCATCAAATAACCAAAATATATTTGTGATCCTGGAGAATGAAGCATACTATTCAAGTTGATTGGATCCATTTTTTTATTCCTCCTTAAAGATCTTTCTGCTAATTAGTCAGGGTTGCTATTGAATTATTTAATTATCTGCACTTTTGTGCAATGAAATATGTTGTCATATCACACACTTTATCATGCTGTTGCTGTTCACACTTAATGATGCCTCTATAGTTAGCAGTTTCCTTTGTTCTGCTCCGTAAGTGCTTTTAGAAAGAGGGTGGGCTGGGAAGGAGGAGCCTTGGGGTTTGTAAAATAAAATCATATATTCCTGGTGCACATGCAAAACTTTATGCATTTACATGAATTTCATTTTAGATATTAAGTTGCAATTCCATTTGGAATAAGCTATAAGACACGTGTCGATAACTTTGAATGAAGCCGCAACGATATGACTATACCTTGGCGTCTCTCTAGTGCATATCCACTGCAGTGCAATGGGAAAAGGACGATTTAATTTTTTTAAAGCAGCAAGGAATATCTTTAACAAGGAAGAAGTAAATTATGATAATTACTCTGAATGGTTGGATCCTTGAGCATTACTAATTAGCATTTATTGCCTGGATTATAGAACAATACATGTGAAACCGAACTGCGATTGCTCTTTTACGTTAAAGACTTGAAAAGGCAATGGAGCAAAAAGGCAGTGACATCACTAGTTTAGTCAGTAGTTTACATCTCCTTGGGAGTATGCAGGATTTCTCACTTTGAAAACAGAAATATGGTCTGCAACACTTATGGCCCATTCAGTTTTTTCCTTTTGTATTAGGCACATATTTATATATGATATCATGGTTATGGTAAACTAATAAAAGGTGAAACATTTTGGCTATAATAGCATTTGGGGACAATTTTATCAGTTGCAAAATTTTAACAGTAAAGATTCTAAAACTTGCTTTTCATTAAAATAAGAAATCTGGTAGAATTTAGACTTAAAAATGAAACAAAGAACTCAGTTGTCACTGAATAAATTTTATATTTATTTCTCCATTTTTTTTTCCTGGAGGCACTATGGTTGCAAATAACTGAGAAAAGGCAATTGGTTTCTGGCTTAAAAGTCTTTTTTTCATTAGGAATTTGCAATAGAATAGATTCTGAAATTAGAAAAAAATAGATGTTAATCAACAGACCAATACAAGTCACAAAAATAAATGCCACTTGTATAATTTGGCAACTGAAATTCTTAAATAACCTGGCAGGTAGGAGGAGAAAAAGAAAAAAATGAACCATTCATCATTCTCCCTGCAGTCTGTTTTCCTCCACACCCCATCATCCTGAATGAAGAGAAAAGAACATCGTAAAATATAAAGCCAGTACTAAATACAGTTGCAGGTCTTCCCAATACCTTCCGTGACTTCCCTATCCTGATCCTTTTTAGTCTGAAAGAATAAGTTTGACTAAATCTGTGAAGAGATTAAGCAGGCTGCTGATAAAAATTAATTCTGCTGAATGAGCAAATGCATTTGGATTGCAGAGATGCAAATAAGATAATACTTTTCTCTTCCTTTGACATCTCAGCCAGATTAGTTTAGAATGCTAAATTTGATTGTATTAGAATATATTAGCAGTGTTTTAATTAATACCAATCAAACATTTTCTTTCCCTGGGGCTTGATGTGCTCGTACCCTTTCTAAATCATTTGTATTTTGCCCCCAGCAAAAAAAATAAAATACAATACAATAAACATTACCAAGTCATCAAAACCTTTTGTTACAACCTTCATAATTTTACTGTATTCAATGTAAAAGTATAAACTCTTTACCTAAAGGTGTTTTGCCCATAAAATTTATTTCCAGGTGCTAGATTTAAAGCAAGTGCTGTTCACTGGTATGCTTCATCTTAAAAAACAGTAGAAAAATTGGAGACTCAAAAATAGACATCTTCCATAATTTTCATTTGGGGGAAAATGTTGCAACAGGGATTTTAGCTGACTTGTATTACTTGGCCTTATTCTCACTAGAGCTTCCTAGAGTTATTAAATTTTCAACTGCATTGGTTTTGAGCTGGCATTTCTTTGAAAACAGAGGCAAAAGAAATAAAAATAAAAAATTTTAAAAGGGGTGGCGATGGTGGAGAATCTAGTTAGAAATCTGGTGAGCCAGTGTGCCCCGTGGACTGAATTGTAACTGTGTTCCAAGGAGGTGCTGTGCCGCATTCCACTCATTATCCTTCCTTTTCTCTCAAGCTTCCTGTCCTTCTGTGTCCGAAGGCTCCAGTTCACTCGGTTCTCTTTTCTTCCCCCAATTCACCCCCACCCCAATTCCCCGCCTTATTTTTTTTTTATCTGCCAAGCTGGATTTGCACTTTTAAAGATCAGTATCAATAATACCCTGCTTGTTTCGGTTGCACTCTCCCTTTAAAAGACAGCCCCCTCTAATTGATGCGTCTGGGCTAGTCTAGACTGGTAGTGATTGAACCAACCACCAATTATGTTATTCATTTCACTGAACTTCACTGATGGGCTTAGGGAGGAAGAAGGGGTGTTGAGAAACCTGCCCTTGCAGAGAAGCAGTTGCTTGCTGAAATATACAATCTGTGTGTTGTATGCACTCCTAAATGCCTGGGTGCTCAATGGTATGATAGCAGCCTCAGAACACGAGCAGTCCACTTGAAAACATGTAAAAAACCCAGAGTCCTTTGGAATGCAAACGGAAACACTTGTATTAAATTACTATTCTGTTATCATTTAAAATCACAGAAGAATTACATATCACATGTTTTTATTGATCCGTGCATATGATTTCACAGGATAAACTACAGATATATTCTGACTTCAAAAGGACCAAATATTTTGCAAATATTGCATATAAATCATGTGACAATATATATCTATAAAGTTAAATAGAAGCCTTGCCATAATTTCCAAATATCTATGCATGCACATCAGCTACGATGCGGGGGGGGCACCATCAATTCATTTTAGATAAAGTAAAGATGACACAAAAATCAAATAACTTTTCTTTGAATCATGTTTTCACTATCAAAGTCTAGAAAGTAATATTTAAATATTACAGCTACACATGGAGTTTCAACAAAAGATAGTACGATTATTGTACAGTTCTTCTCAATTCAGTTTTCTAATACAAAATGGTTTCTTGCCTGCGATTCAGAATCAATGACTAAAATTGCAATAAACACTTAAAAAAAACCAGGAAAACAACAGTTTGCTTAACCTTTGACTACATGTATATATAAAATGAGGTTACAACAAATATAAGATCTTTAAAAGAAGAAGGCATTTGAAACCAGGGTTGATTTTGGTATTTTCTTAAAAAAATGTTAGAGAAAGGTTGGGCCAAGAATAATAAAATTGTTTAAATAAAATAGTATACTGAAATTTTTCACAACAAAGGAAAGGTAAGTTACTGTTTCTCTTCGCCAATCATGGAACAAACCTAAATCACTGAAATTATTCTATTATAAAAAGTTACAGCTCCAGAAAATGACAAAGTAGGCAATGCTAACAATTACCATTAAAAGAGGATAATTTTGCGTTTGATATTATAAATAACTTAGTGTTTGGTGTTATGAATAACTTTGTTGGATCAAATTTAAATCCTGATAAAATTTTTCCAATTTTTCAAAGAAGAGTAAAAAGTATTGATTACTCCTTAAAAATACAGTAATTATGTGTTTCTTTCATTTCACATATTTAGAAAATGTATTTCCAACCCCTATCACTTTTAAATTCAATTACAACAGTTTTTAAAAGGTACCACACAAGGAGGCAATATCCCTTTTATTTTATTTTTTAAAAACCTTGCAATGTAATACAAATTTAAACTTAGTTAATACCATAGATTCCATCCTTTGTGCAGAACAGTAAGAGTAGAGTTTTAACCTATTAATATTTTTAGCTCAAACTATTGGTTTGCTCTGTGTAAGTGTGACCACTGTCTACCCATATATGATACACGTGTGGACACTGCATACACAATATATCCTTATGCCCATCTTAATTGGGTACAATTTTTGAGATTAACTGTTGAGTTTAAAAGTTGGAGGCATGGGGCATGCTGGGACTTCAGCAGAAACGTTCTGAGGTCAAGCACCAGGTACTGAGCTGTTCTTGTTACGCTCGGATAGTACTGCGTGTTGCTCTCAAGGAAAAGTTCCACAAGCCTCAGGCATCAATAATATACATACACATACACAGCAGCCGACACGCGATTCTAACCCAGTATATGCCTATTTTAATAAGAATTTAGGAGCTGCTGCCCTCTGGTCACCTGATCTCATCTAACAATGAAAACCTCAGAGGTGAACTCAGTAGCTTCGGACAAACTTTCTTTTCTTTTTACTTAAAAAAAAAGTTTCACCAAATTTCCAAGATGTGAAGGCACGACTCGCAGCTCCCAAGAGCCTAACCCGTGGATTTAAACGGTAAACATCACAAGTTAGGGTCTCAGGGACTGAGGGGAGCGCAACCGATTTTTCTTTCTTGAGACAAAACAAAGCAAAACAAGAATGACAGGCAATTTCTGTTCCAGGGTCGTGACAAAAATGCAACAAACAGGTGGTACTGTCTATCCTCAGTCTGTAAGCTTCCTTCCTTCACAAAATCGAGATTACATTTAAATATAATCTACACATCCAAGCATACTCAAGAGTTGGGGGTGCATATACATACCTGAACATACAATTGTCAGTAAATCAGAGAAAACTCAAGCTTTGGACCAAACATTTTACTAAAATGGAAAATAATATAAATAGATATAGAAATGCCCATGTTTTAAAAACCATGATCTACAATCAGTATTAAAATGTCTCTTCAAAGCTTTCATTTACAACTCGCACAAATGACTGAGAAGAAAATATGAAGCCTCTCATTCCCCCAGGGCAAGCATGCCGCATGCAAAAATCACAGAAATCGGATTTTTGGAGGCGAAGACCGAGAAGCAGGATTCAGAGACTATGAAAATATTCATGTGCAGAGCATTTTAAACTCACCCATTTGAAGCGGAGCTGGGCTGCTCGGCCTCCAGGAGCACCATCCCCAGCAAGGGGGAGAATGTGAGCTCGCAGCGCTATGCTGGGCGAGGTGTTTCAATAGAGGACGGAGAACAGGGCGGGCGCGGAGGGGGAGGCGGGGGCAGGAAGCGATACACCAAATCTAGAGACTGTAACTCTGTAGTTTATGCTTTGAGGAGAGGGGGAAATAGGCAGTTGGGTGGGAATGGAGGGAGGGGCCGGTGAGGATCAAATTTGGAAAATATTCAGCTAAAATTTGTTTTTAAAAAAGAAAAAGCAAGCGGGGGAAAAAAAATTAGAAAAAAGAAGAAGAAGACGACGAAGAGAGACAGAAACCTTCCCGGTGCTGCTTTAAAATTTTTTCTCCTTTCTTTAGCATGCACCTTGCCAGTCCTGCAAACCGGGCCCTCCTCTGCACCAGCTGCTTGGCTACAGCGGAGGCCAGAACAGCAAGAGGAGCACCAAGCTGTCATTCCGTAGACTCGAAGAGGGAAGAGGGGGGTTGCACGCTGGGGATACAGCCCCCACCTCCCGCTGCGGATGCCGTGGCCAGTATTTCAGAGGAACGCGGAGCATAATTCCTCTCCATCTTCGCAGAAGCTACTGGTTCTCTACCTGAGAGAGAGTCACATTTCCCAGTCTGACTGGAACCTGAGCTTTCCTGCGCTGCCTCCAAAAATATGAAAGGAAAGGGAAGGGAAGTGCAAAGGAAGAAGACTCTCTTTAAATTTTTCTTCCTTTTTCCTTTTCTCCTTTATCTCACTCCAGGCCTGAGCAAAGTAGATGACTGGCTAGTCAAAAAGAATGACAAAGCAGCCATAGCAAGGAAGACACTGGAGGGAGCCTCCGGCACTTAGGGAAAAAAAAGGAAATATTTTTAATATATTTCCGTATGCAACGAGGGACAGTTAGAGCTCCAGGTTCTGTGGCTTCTCCTCCCCCCTTGAAAAATAGGATCATGCTGCCAAGACAGCTAAATTATATCTCTTTTCCCTCTGTACAGGGTCTGTTTAGCACCCACCACACACACACACACACACACACACACACACACACACACACAACTTTTTTTTTCTCACCTCTATAGGCTCTTCTCATGCACAAGCCTTCGTTCAGCTTAGGGTCCTTCCTTTTTCTCTCCCTTCCCTCTTCCTTTTCCTCTCAGAAAAGCCAGTCCATCATGATTATCCCTAGTCTCTCTGTCTCTTTCTCTCTCTCTGTCTGTCTCTCTCTCTCTTCCCCCTCTCTTTTCTTTTACTATTAAAAATAATAATAATACTAACCCTTTCGACATAGCAGCATGAAGTGACTGCCTTTGAGAAAGCACATTTAATCTTTACTGGCTCCCCTAGGCTTCAGTGAAGAAGGAGAAGGCAAGGGGGGAAAAAAAGGAGAGAGAGCGAAAAAGATTGTAAGGGAGGCTGCTGACGGACAGCAAGCATCAGGCACAAATCAGCGACAAGTTGAATTTTCCTAGACCACACTGCCCCCTTTCTTCTCGGCTCTCTCCCTAGGCTCCTGGAAAGCTCGAGTGTCTGGTTACAGGAGGTAACGGGTCTCCCTTTGCCAACCATGGTGCAGATTCCTCGCGTGCCTGCTTAAATCTCTGGCAGAATAAGGAATCAATATCCCCCTCTAATCACCTTTAGCTCTTCTATGGCTTCCCTCCTTTTCTGAGAATCCACTTGGCTCTCAGCACTGCTCCCCCGCCCCGCCATGCTCCTCCATACAAAGCTCACAGCCCTGTCATTTCTCACTTCCTTCCATATCTTGGAGACAAGCCTCTCGTAATATTCTCATTCATTCTTATTCTCTCTCTCTCTCTCTCTCTCTCTCTCTCTCTCTCTCTCTGTGTCTCTCTCTCTCTCTCCCTTCCACCCTCCCCTCTACCCTACCTCCCTCCCTTCCTCTCTCTTCATCCTCCTCCTCCTCCGTTGTAGTGTGTCTCATCCCAGACTCACAGCACCGGATGCACTAAAGCATCTCCCTGCCTACTAATGAGACCAAAAATACACCAGCAGGTCAGGGGGAAGGCCAGACATTGTATTACACAAATTCAAAAAAATCCTCAGCCTGTTAGACCAAGAGATCAGGTATCATGTTTTCTAAAAGGGAGGGAAAAAGGTGGTGGAGGGGGGGTGTCCGGGAGTGAAGAAGAGAGACCTCAGTGAAGCTCCTTGCCTAATTGTTTCACAGCATCCTATGGGAATCGAAAACACACATGCATGTATGAGTGCAGGTGATATATTTTGTGAACCTTGGTAGGTTTTCTTTATGGACAGAAAGTCTACAATGCCCAACACTTCTTTGAAATAAGCATTTAGAGGGATAAAAGAGCAATGACTCAAATCTATATTTAAGATACATAGACACTCTTCAGGCTTTTAGTGACTACAATGCTAAAAATCTCTTTCCTTTCAATGGCTGAGTTTTGCTCGTTGACTGTAGTTGCAATCTGCACTAATTTACCATTTAACTTCCCTTAGATTTTGAAATACACTCATCACTCACTGCAGCTCAGCCTAACACTTTGCTGCCACTGCAGGCATTTTCCTGATTGCTGAAGCATTTTTCTTCTCAAATGTCCATCAGATACATACACACTTCATTGATCAGCCTAAAATCCCTTGATAATGATAAGTAATATTTCAGATACAAAAAGGAGGCATAGAAAAAAAAAAAAAGGAAGCCATCTCGAGTTGACTAAGAGGGCATCTCACATCCTTTCCGTTTTAAAAGCTCTATGACACAATGACCCTCTAAAGCAGGTACATCTTGAAAATTAGGGTCTCTACCTATCTATACACACAGTGGGTATGTGACCGTTGTAATCCAGTTTTCCTAGCTAGAATCATGCAGACAAGAGGCAATACTGTGTTAAATAGAATGTCAGATTTTGTAAATGGCAAGAGAGGAGAGTTTTCTCCAAGTCCATGTTTTTCAAAGGTAGCTTCTTTGTGTGCAACTCAGACATACATTGTGCTTTGTCTCTGACAGTGAGACCTGCAGAAGCTCGGCTGGATGCCAAGGGAAAGGAGAAGAAAAAGCACAAATGAGAAGGAGAAACAGAAAGAGAAAGGAGAAGAGAGAAAGACA
Organism: Dasyprocta punctata; assembly: GCA_004363535.1. Taxonomy (NCBI): domain Eukaryota; kingdom Metazoa; phylum Chordata; class Mammalia; order Rodentia; family Dasyproctidae; genus Dasyprocta; species Dasyprocta punctata. Next base: position 81,151 of record RJWM01001164.1, read on the forward strand.
AATAGAACAAAATATAAAAAGAACACTTATGGAATGTTGGATTTTCTTAATACTTTTTTTCTTTTTGTCATTATTGGGAAGTAGAACGAGATCTGTCAAGGGACGGTGACTGGGTCAGAATCTTTCAGATCTGGTGAACAGGGTGTTTGCACTAGACTGACAGAGAAAAAAGAAACATGCTAGAATAATCATAAAGGGTGGAGCTGTCAAAAAAATCTTTGACTCACAGGGTGCCTCCCTGCAACGCCAAAATGAATCATTCCTAACTAGAATCATCAATTGTCTTAGTATACTTGTGTAATAAGGCCAACACATATGCCACTGCACCCATTTTCAAAAAGGAAAGGTAAATAGAGAACGAGATTTCCTGACATTCTTCTAACTTCTCTATATTTGTGACAATAGTTCAGCCTGATTTTCATACCCTATGCTAATTTGCCCTTGTCTGCATTCACTCTGCTTATAAAGATTTACAAATATATGACTTATGAAAGTTTTGGTATGAACACATCATTTTCTCCACACAACTCAGCAATGCCTTTGGAGGATACTTATTTCAAGCAGTTAACACCTGACCCCAATTTCTGTGGGTAATTAGTGAGCTAGATAACCACACAAAGTGGGTAATTATTTAGTACCCAAGGGTACGCTAGAAGTGGGTAGTGGCTTTGTTAACAAAAGCATATCTCTAATTATTGTATCTATGATGGGTGTTTTAAAAATACCAGTTACTATATCAAGTGAACCATGATAAATAAGTGAACTATTTTGCTGTCCTTAGCATATACATGTCTATCTTCTTTCATGGTTAAGAATATTTACTTCTCTTGTATGGAGAGTTGTGAAGATTAACTAGTTAACATCTGACAGTGTTAGAGAGCTTCTAAATACAGTATTAATATTGTTATTATTACTTTGGCTAATAACCCCTGGGTGGGAGAAGCTGAGAGAGGAAATACTATTGTCTGGTATATGTCTTGCTCCGAAAATATGCTGAGATCACAAATGTAATGAGTATGGTTATGGGGTTGGTCTCCTACCTGGCAGTGTCTAGCAGGGTTGTAACAGAAAGGTAGATCATACTACAGTGACAGCAGGCTCAGGTTGGCGCAGAGGAGCAGGGGTTAGCCTTGGGGACAGGGAGGAGCAGAGCGAGTCAGTGATGTGCCAAGAAGGAAGCTGAATCAGCTGGACCACACCCTCCTTCCAAAGTCCTTCTCTCCTTCCCTTTGAGGAGCAGCAAATATGAATAAAAATCCCCAAAGAGGATGTCTGTGTAAGTTCTGAGACAAATGGAGCACCATAGCAATCCATCAGCCAGCTACATAGTATTTATTTGGAGAAGAATCATTAGCACGAATTATTTTAACAAATGCAGAGACGTTTGTAAATATTACGGTGCTGAGAATAGGTGCACACAGAACAGCCTCAGATATCTTTAACCCAGGGTATGAGCAGTGATGAAGAAGCACTTTCTAATTTAATTGCTTTTATGAATCACTCCCAGGAGGAGAAAGGGGTATTATTTACTGTTGCTGAGAAAGAAAGAAAGAAAGAAAGAAAGAAAGAAAGAAAGAAAGAAAGAAAGAAAGAAAGAAAAGAAAAGAAAAGAAAGAAAAGAGGGAAAAAAGAAAAGAATACGCCTTGCTTTTGAGGACCCTAATTCTGTACAGCAACCAAGCCTTGAAAAAAACAAACAACAGAAACTTACTGCTTTCTCTGTGAACGTCCATCTCCTTGAGCTGCATGGCTGGGTCTGGCAGAGGCAGGACAGACAGGGGCCTCTGAGATCCAAATCTTCAAGTAGACTCACCACATATTTTCTTTCAAAGCAAGGTTGTCCTGGGGATTAACCCTAGGGCTCTGGGAGATGCAAGCATGTGGGAAGGGTAAAGGAAAATATGCAAAGATATTGTATTCAGCCCAGGGGACGGCTTCTAGGACACAGGAAAGGGAGAGTCAGTCAGCCAACAGGTACCACTGCCGAAATCTGCTGGCAGGCGGCCTCCAAGACACGTGTTTATGCTGTGATTGGAGCCCAACATGTGATGAGCACATTTCAAGAGTTTAGGAGCCGAGAGGAAATTTCTCCAAAAGCCACCCAGGCCAGGCTTCTGACCTGAAGCCCAGTATTTGTCACCCCTCTCTAAGCTAAGAACTACAAAGGCTAACTGGCATTCTCTAACCCGCCCAGCTCCTTTCAAACCCACAGACTGTGCCAGACTGGCCCCACCTCCCACTGCAGCAAATTCTGTAGCCCCGCTCCATGCTGTGCTGTAAGGAGCCAGATTTCCGTTTTAATTGTCCTACCTGGCTGTCCCCTCTGCCACTGCCCCTGGCTCTTGGTTCCTGGCATGGTTTCAAAGGCCCAATCAATTGCTTTCCCTTTTTTATCATAATCTTCAGCACCTCTAATTTTACCTACCCCAAATTTTATCCCTTTCAAACCAAACCGTTTTTTTGTTTTCCTGTTTCTTTCATGTCTGGGCACCACTACTACCTTTCTTTGGCTTCACTCACTCTCTTGTCTGACATTTTTGACCATGCTCTGTCTCACGTTATGGACAAACTCGAAAGTCAGGTGCCAGCACTGTCCCTCTTCCCCCTCCTCACTATATTATCATATACAATAATTCAGTTTATCACAAGTATTTCTTAAATGCTCACTCGAAAAGAGCTGAAGCCAACAGAGAACAGGTGCGTGTATGTGTGTGTGTATGTGTGTGTGTCTGTGTTCATGAGTGTGTGTGTATAAATCAAACTGATCTAACTCTATGCATGCAACAGAGAAGGCTGTCACGTACATAAGTGGGCAGAAGGAAGAACAGAGAAAGGAATCTGGTATATGTGTGACTATTTGGAGTAAAAACAATAAGTGCTCATAGAAGGGTACAGAGCATAATATTATGGGTGGATGCGCATGCACTTACACATGTACACACTTTTATACTCTATATCAAACATCTGCAGGAGCAGTTAAATCACAATACCCTAAGATTATCTGATAATATGAAAAAGTTTTTACCCTACTGTGAATGAATAGGATTTTGCAGATAAAAGCTGAATGTGAACACTCCTAGGGTGGAATGGAAGAGGAAGACAGTCTCCCATAAGCCATCTACCTCCCTCACCCTTCTCTTGGTTTAGGAGCTACAGACTGCCAAAGCACCTCTCCTTTGTTTCCAGCGCAATTTGAAGTTTGTTACTTGTATCTGTCCCTCAAAGTACTTGTGCCATTAAATTCTACCTAGGTATTTATTGCTTTAGCATTGCAATTCTGTTCTCTGTGATTCCTCTAATGGCTATCATTGAGGGTCTTCTATGTCTCTGACATGGGCAACTAATTACTCAGCCCTCAAACCAGCCTTTAAAGGTGTCATCAATATTTTTCAGATGCACAGAATAAAGTATAGAACAATTAGAACTATCTGCCTTATGTGTGGCACTGTTAACATTTGATTCGAGATCCAACTCTAGAAGCATGGTCTTTCCTTTGCCTCATACTCTTTGTTCTGTCTCAGTGTAAACAATACTTTCTACTGTTGGTCTCCCAAACTAGCTTAGTTTTTCTTATGTGCTTCCCCGGCACCTTAGCCTTATCTATCTTAGCATTTGTTCGTTCTTTGTACTTTGCTGATTTTATCCAATGTACAGTTACTGAGTACTTAGGTATACACCAGGCAATGTGCTAGGCAGTATAATTTCCTTAGCTAGAGTATAGAAAACGATGCATCTGTTATGTATTATGCTATATCCACTTTAAACTATAAAGTCATGAAGAGTGGCAACGGCAGGGCCCCCTCTGTATCCTCAAAATGAGGCAGGCACCTGCCACATGGTAAAAGCTCCTCAACTGTTTTTGAGTATGTTTCTATTAATATTGTTTCGATCACAGTTTCTAGAGAGAGCAAGGTTCATAGGTAAATGTCCTTCAGAAAAATACTAAAATGCCAAACCAAAGTAACATTTAAGAAATGGTGAATTGCAGATTTAATTTCTAAGACTATACTCTAGTTGAGGTCCTGCATAGAGTCATATTTATTTGTGTTTCTGAAAAACAGAATACTGGTCTGCTCAATTCTTTCTGTGAGTTCCAAAATTATACTGTTTCTGTTTGAAGTCAGCCAAGTTGTCTAAACTCTCACTGATCTGTGGATGAGGAGGTTATGGTCAAATGATAAAGTGTCCAGTGTGACATGGCATGAAGGACTATTCTGGGTTATGTGGAGGAAGGGAGAGCTTTTACACTTGAGCATGTGTGGGTGAGTCCAGATCTATGATAAGCAACTCAGCTCTGATGTCCTCATTTCAGAAAAAAAAAAAAGAGGTTGAGAAGCTAGAAATGGTTCATGACCATCTGACCTAAATGACTTCGGGGTTTTATAAAGTATATTCTGAAAAAGATCAGACAATTCCTTATTTTGCCCAAGGAAAGAATATTTCAAGTATATATAATTGCCATCCTTGGCAGGTTAGCATCTATTCTAGTCTTTTTTTTTAACCAACAAAATTTTCATATACTTACTACTGAATCAATTTGCCGTGCAGAGCATAGAAACAAAGAAAAAATCCAGTCATGATATTTGCAGCTTGGTTAGATGACAGTGATCTTAATACAGCATAAATCTTAGTGCCATCTCAAATGCAATTCCTCATATACCCAGCTTGGTTCTTCTCCAGTGTCTCTTCTTGGAGTTGCAAATGACTTTATTACCAGTGTTAATCTGAATCCATCTGTGAATGGAACAACTTTACTTTCATTTCCTGGCCAGGACTCACTTGATCCCGCAAGTCTTGTGAGAAAACATGTGAGGAGCAAAGTCAAGTGCACACACCATGATGGTGAAGACAAGAAGAGGAGGTGGGCTGAGGAAGTGTCCAGGAGTCTGTGCTGGGGAGAATGTGTCCTGTTTATCATCTAAGCAGTCTGTATCTCTGGGGGTTGGGCAAGAGAGATGTGAATACCATCACTGTTTCCTTCCTTATCATGTTCAGCTGTTTGACATCACTGAATTTGGTTACAAATAAGTACTATCTTCACTAGACTGGGATAATTTGTATTACATCAATCCAGAGCATAGTTCATAATGATATACCTCTTGGGGGGTTGGTGAAATTTCTTGAGGCAAAGCTGAATGCATCACCTGTCATTCTACTCTAAATGTTCTTAAAATGTAAAGAGACTCTTGTCTTTTGCTAGCTAACTGTTCTTCATGGGAAGATGAAGCAGAGGAAGCCTACTTATGTACAGTTGGGCCAGCAAAGCCCTTTTCCTAAAGTACTAAGATTTTAAACCAACAGAGAACAGAGTATGACACAGGCACTCCACAGTCCCAGTGGTCTCAAAATGAACCATCTGTCAATTGACATACCAAATTCACACCAGTTTTAAGTGTCAGGCTATGGAGTGTCAGGCTAAATTCTTGGGTTTTTTTCTTCTAGTAAGATTTTTTTTTTTGCTTTTATTAGCTTTTTAGGGTACTGGGGAAAAGTTAATAATTCCTTGGTGTGAATATTATTTAATAATATTTATTGAAATGAATATGTAAAATAATTCTGTTAGTTTCTTCTCATTGAGTGAGCTTTAAAGGACTTACCCTGGTTTGTAGCCCAACTTCATGGAAAGGCTAGAATATATTTAGTGGACATATTGTCTTTGAGGTTCTCTGGAAGGTAGTCTATGGTCCCCTGATTGCATGTCTGACTTGACATATTTGTAGCAAGTTCAATTCAACAGTCTTTGGGGCTATGAAGGTGAGAGATTATAGTTTTCACAATTCTATAATATTGAGGGGAGAAAGAGAAAGAGATCTGAGGGAGGGTTGAAAGGAGAAAGGGAGGGATAGAAAGATAGACGGCGAGAAAGATAGAGGGAGAAAGAGAAAGAGATTCAAAATGTAAAATGTCCATTACCTATGCACTAAGAAAATTTGAGTCCAACATCATGAAAATCATTATTCTTGGCAGAAGGGTGTCATCTGAGAGCCAAGTTCTATTTTGGTCTAGGTTCTCTGCCATTCTTGTTATTAGGATCAAGTTAGCAAGCAAAAAAGGCATATTTCTGCCCTTTGGACCTTTAAAGATTGAGATTACTAGGCCAAGAGTCTAGATACGATATTCAAGCAAGGATCCTGGCCAAGGATTTGGTCTGGAGTCATTCCTATAGTTTTTGAAACTGTTGTACATAGCCTGGAGATTATGAGGGAGAAAGGTGAGGAAAGGGGAAAGTATGGGGAGCCAGGAGTTTCTTAGTCCAGATCCAGTCTCATGGCTCCCAAGGTTCCTGACCAAATTAATACTTTTAGAAGCTTGGGCCCCTTTTGTAGTACCCATTCTCCCTGAACCTCTAAGCACTCTTCAACATATAAGCAGGAAGGTGGACAGGGCAAGGACTCATCATTAAGGAAAGATTGGATTATGATTCAGATTTTAGGGTTTCCAGTCAGTCCCCTAATAGAGTCACTCACCTTTCAAATCACATTAAAAAAGTCAAGATATTATCTTCATTGTTAGACTCTTTGGAGTTTTCAGTCTTATACAGTTTTTTGTTGTCATTCTATCAATCATTCAGATTCTCAAGGTTTAGGATCAAGAGAGGGAGAAACAACAACCTTCAAATCATAATTCTTGTTTCATAGGTGGGAACTGAGTCAATTAATGACTAAACGTATTTCCCAGGATGGTTGTAATAGCACCAAGTACAGAATTTAAGTCTCAACCCACCTCTTGTGAGGAAGAAATGAGTTTATATGTACAAATCACCTTGAATTCATTCAAAGAGTGGATTCACACAAATCTGAGGTAATCATACCTTATATACCTTGGTTTCCCCATTACTAATGAAAAATAGTACAGTAAGGAAGAGGTTCAATGACATGTGATTAAATTTACTCAAACACTTATAAAATAGTTAAGAGTTTCAAAATGGGTGAGTGTGCAGACAATAAAAATAAAAGAACACAGAAACAAAATCTGAGACATACTTTTGTGTCCAAGGTGCTGCAGCAGTATCTGAATTCGTGCTGCGATTAAAAAAGAGAGTAATACAAAGGAGCACTCTGGGGAGAAGCCAAGGAATATTTTAAAGTTGGAAACTGCTACTTCAGAGATTTTAAATTTGGTGCATTTGACACTTCTCAAGGAGTCTCTGTCTGCTACAAATAGCAAGGATGTGAACACCAAAGAGATCTGTGTCAAAGTGAGGTAGCATCATCTTCTCAGTTGTGCTGTTTGAGCTTTCATGGATGTTGGACCACATGCCCTAATCCACACTGGGCAAATCAACTATAGTCTGTAACCAAGATGCTCTTCAGAATCTGGAGGAATTAAAAAATATTTTTGGCATTCTTAACTCCTTAAAGATTAGCTGTAATATTTTAACTACCCACCCTGATTCTAGACTCTTCAGTTTCTAGGGCTGTAATCTATAGGTTTAGCTTACCATGATCATTAATGTGCTGCATTAGGACAGACTGTGTTGATTTTGAATCTACTGACAGCACTGTACCTGCCACATAATAGGAGCTTCATAAATGATTATTTAGCCTGCACTGTTGGGAATTTAATGTAGTCCCAGGTCATAATGTTACAGAGCCCAGACCAATCAACTGATTAAGTACAGATAAGCAATCTTTAATTGATCATTTTCCCTTTCCTGTCATAAGCTCAATTACCCAATGTCTACATTTTAAATTTATAGAAAAGCAAGAAGGAAAAGTGCTTTGAACATAAAGCAAGTAAAAATGTGGCATTCAGATTCTGGGTAAAACATTAACAGTACTTTGGATACTTCCAGTAAACTTTTAGGGGTATGCATGTCAATATATTTTTTAAAACAAAGAAAACAAAATTGAAAACCAAACTAGAGGAAAAAATAACTGATGAGTAGTATCTTCATCCTGACTAAACTGTATATGTATATATCTCTGAGCTCTGTTAACTTGCTTTCCATAGTACAGTAAGAATGGATTGAAGGGTCAGCTTAGTTCAGAGAATTCACAGACAATGAAGGAGACACCTACAGAGTAGCACAGAGCACATGGAAACAAGCAAAGAATCCCACATATCATTTCTTTTCTCCTGAAAATAGGGAGAGATTAGTTTGGAAAATACTCATGCATAAAATTAATTTATCTGCCCTGGTAAGAAAGACAGGGAGTAAAAGCAGGAGAATTATCACACAACCTGTTCAGTCTTCTTTCTCTGCTTTTGGTGGTCTCAATCGCTCATTCCCCAGTGCCCTCTTCGCACTGTAAGCCTGTGTTACTCAGGGTGTGTGGCACTATGATTGTAATTAAGACAGTGTGAGATACATCATATTGTAAACACTCAGAAAATGCTGAACATCAAGTGAGTTAAGTCAACTCAAAGATAAATTAAGCGTTATCAGATAAAGTGCAACCACATCCAAAATAAACAAGGAAAAGTGGGAGTTCAATTAGATCCAGATTCTGGGCTGGATCTTAGGGAACAGAAAAGGGCAAAGAAGTAGTTTCAGTAACCATGAATCTTCTACTCTCCATGAAGAAGTTGAAGTCTCACCGACTGAGTTATGCACACAGAGCTGGAATCAGGCCCTAGGGAAAACCAAAAGCTGTCATATCTTTGTCTGGTCTGCTTACTTGAACTTCAGGTTCTATTTCTGTTTACGGTGGTCCCAAGACGCACAACCCAAAGGAAGAAATACAGAACTGGAATTTAAGAGGTAGGAGTTCTCTGCCTCACTTTGTCATGGTGACCTTGGACAGGACATTTCACCTCTCAGATCATTAGCTCTCTCAACTATAAATGAGAGGACTGGACTGGAATTCTGAAGTTCCCTCCAGGGAAATTTTAGAATTGCATACTTCTTTGCCTGGATTTCATTTTCTTACAGGAATGTTTTCTTAACAGCTATGGTATAGACAGAATTTGGATTTAGAAAATAGAGCTTCTTAGCTAATGTTAAAAACAGTTTAGAGTCTGAATATACAAAATAAGGAAAGAAAAAGATTTAAAACCTCAGTGGTATGGAAATAATAATGGCAAACTGACTCACACAAAGGAGATCACCATTCAACTGTCTACAAAAATCTCCTGATACCTGAGTAGAGCAAAAAAAATTTGACAAGATTCTTGGGCAATAAGAAAGCCTATTGTTGAGAAAGGACAAGAATTATTCATCCCACTGCACACAGGAAAGATGAAGTCCATTGAGAATAGCTAACCTGAGAACATACTGTGAAGATGAAGTCTGGCTTAACAGACAGGTGCTCTGACTTCACCCAATTATTGCCTGCATCTGTTAATGAAGAAATCATGACTGCTTCCAAGGAACATGCTGCTGCAGCCCAGGGCAACTGGCACTCTTTGGCCAACTTCACTCTCATGATTCATGAAAGTGGAACCAACTGAAAAGTTCTGCAATGTTAATTGCTAGAGAAAATGACCACACAAGTTATGCACAAAGCCTCCTTGGAAGGTTCCCTGTCGTTGAAGACACTTCCAGTGACCTCAGGGAACTGAGTTTCCACTGCAGCTTTCTAGTCTATTGTCTGTTACTTTAGGCTTTTCAAATCAATTTCCTTGATTGGAAGTCAAAAAATTATGAAAGACAATTGTTAAATGTAAAATAATCTTAGGTCAATATATTTGAAACCTTAATAGAATGTTTGGCTATTATTACTGATCATCTAAAAATTACTCTTATCTAAATTTAAATGGGCATATACATATACCTTTATATAATGAAATATATTTATATATTAAAATCAAATATATTACTCATAAAAATTCTCTGTGTATAAATGCACATAGATGTATATGTGTACATAATATAAATTCCTTTATACATATATATGTATGTAAGTCTTTCAGTCTAGCTAGGAAATCTGCTTTGAAATCAACTGCTTTCTCCTTGGGTTTGATATATAGCCAAGCAAGCCATCCTCGATTAACACAGTTCCCTCCTGGGAAAAGTCACAGAATAATGTTATTGATTTCCCTTTACCCTTCTCCACATTTCTCTTCTGAAATGTTGTCTTAACTCTTAAATGTAAGAGCAAAATGAAGCAAAAATAAAAATGAAAGCCTCTGCTTCTTTAGGATGACGTTGATTACCTTTTTTTTTTTAATTTTCAAAAAAATTTTTAAAAGAACAGACATTCATATAGGGTATCTACAGTAAAAAGAAGATAATGTTTCTCAAGGTTATCAGGCAACAGATTTTTTTACACCAAAACCTGTGCTTTACACACAATGTTTAACTCAGTAGTACATAAATCTGTTCTTCTTTCAGTTCTTCCAAGATGACTGACCATCTCTGAAACTCATCGCGACTTTTTGGCAATCATTCCTTCCTGTGCTTTTAGGAATATATTCAATACATAGGAATACATGGAAAGTTTGTTTCTCACCCTTTTTCTTTTCTTTTTCCCACCTCAAAAGATTTCAGACAAAATTAAATTTTTAAACAAAATTGTTATTTTTTTCTAATGTTGAAAATTCTTTATATACAAAGTCTTTAAGACCACTGATGCAATTTAAGAATTTCTCTGATATAAAATTAGAAATGCAAAAAAACGGATTCTGGAGACATTATCTTTCTACCTTGAGTTTTTAATGTTACACTGGAAGAGTAATCCACTCCCATTCCAGCCTGGCCACTGCCTTGTAGCTCCATTCCGATTGTGAGCAGGGAAGGTCAGGATGGTAGAAAGAGCAGAGAAGAGAAAGAGATTCAGAAGAAACTTACAGTAAAAGTTCTAAAAGCACCTTTTTCCATTCTTTCTCTTTTCTTCACTACATATTTAATTCTACTTACTCTAACAACTGAGTTCAAAAAAAGACTAGTGGGATTTCTGTTTCTATCAGTTCCCTTTTTTTAGCATCCACAGATTCTTTTCTATGTAAAGAGAAGAAAAGGACTAACTTATTTATAATACAATTACAATCTGATTATTCGCTTTACGCAAATAAAGATGCCTCACGAAATAAACAGATTATATTATTTAAAATTGGAAGCTTATGTAAGAATCAAGACTCAAACAAGTACAGAAAGAAAAGAGAATCCTTGGGATTATGACACTATAATACCCAATGCTTAGTGCATGCTTTAGTAGAGCAATTATTAACAATATGGGGAATATCTACTTCCAAAGTACAAATGAAACACATTTAAAGTTGCAAAAGGACAGTGATGTGCTATGTGTCTCTGAGGTTTAATCACAGAACTTTATTTCACTAATTTACAAGCTTAGTTTTAATTAAATGCTATTGTGCTTTCAAGTAGCTAGTTTATCTTTTTTTTTTTCTTTTTCTTTCATTGTATTGTTTCTCTGCACTATTTAAACCAAAACACTGGTTTAAAAGAATTATGGGTAAAAGTGGGTAGAAAGGCATGTGAAGAATTGAGTCCTCTTGTTCAAATCAAGTTTCCTTCTGTATTGTGCAGTAGAGAGAATGGGGAAAATTTTTCCTAATATCTTTTTGTATCTGTCTCAACTTGTTCCTTTCATAGAGCCTCAGTAGGGAATCATATAACAGCGCAACTTGTATCCTGCTTAAGTAGGGAGATCTCTGAGGATATTTCCAAGAACGGCCCCTTTCAAGGCAGAAGAACTAAGATTGTACCAGATAAGAAGAAATACCACTTATTTAGGCAATATAAGCCTTTTACTGGAACCAACTGAAGTGTTCCAGCTGTAGGTATCCATTTGCTTTGGGACACATGAAAATGCCAGATGCTCATTCTATCTAGCCAACAGAGAACATGCCTAGATTTCAGAATCTAATCAAAAGGCCTTTCCTAGCCTTTTAAGGAACACTGATAGAACACAACAAATTCAACACAATTGCAAGCTGCCATGCAAGAAAGTACAGAATTTAGCATCTCCATCCATTCATTCATCCAAGCTTTTAAAAGACAACTGTCACATGAACTGTGTTGTGTCTTAGAATAGTATCTGGTGGGAAGAAAAAAAGCTATCACATACTACCTTTGTTTTCTTCCCCTCTATTACTACTTCTACTATTTCTCTTGACTTAAAGTGGCTACTCAAAGTCAGGCATTGATGGTACAATCATATAATCCCAACCCCCTAGGAGACTAAGGTAGGAAGATCAAAAGTATAAGTCCGGCCTGGGCTGCTTAGTGAGACCCTGTCTCAAAATAAGAATGAGCTGAGGATACAACTGTGAGTTTAGCCTTCCATACCCCCACCCAAAAGGGGCTACTCAGAAAAATCTTCAACTGAAAACAGCTCTAAAGGGGTTATATATTCATTTCATCTTTTTTCCTTTCATATCTATATGCAGAATATCATCTGACACAGGCTTACCTAAATAAATGTTATTAATTAATCATAAATCTGAACAATGTGTCTCTCTTAAAAAATAGTCTGACATGCAGAACCACCACGAAGTCATATTTACTACCTAAAATTGGGGAAAAGTCCCCTCCCGATTTCTGAATCTTAAAAAGTGGGGGATGATTTTTTCTCTAATTTGAATGATTTTAAAAGAGTATTTGGTTCATTTCTTAGTTAAAAGGAACCTGAAGTTATGAGACTAAAATATAAAGAGAAAGGCTTGATTCAGCTCTGTTGTCTAGTGCTTATACTTAAGTACTACACCCTTAATGCAGGCTTTGGGGAACAACCAATGTGGTTTCTTGTCTTCCCCTCAATAATGTGTTGCAAATAATTCTCTAATGATGCATCAAACTCCTGATCACGGAATTGTATACAAATAAATAAACACGATGCTACTACTGCTTGTTCTTTACACTAGGAAGACTTCAGAAGCATACTGTCTCAGTTGAGAGTCTGAAATCATAGCAAAATTTCTATCTTCCCTTTCCTTTATGGTTCTGCGGCTAAGAGGAACTGTACTGGTAAAATGGCACATTAGTCACTGTCAATTGAGAAAAGCCTGATATTCATGAGCAACTTGTTATCTAGAGGACTTATGGAATTGTGTTGTGTTGGGAGAGAAAAGAATTAAGGTAGAGACTTCTCAACATCAAAGAAGCTGTGTGGTTAGATCTGATGATTCGTATAGCATGCATGAAGGCATAATGAGAAAGAATGTGTCTTACACAAATTAGCCAGTGGTCTTCTAAACAGGAATAATACGTAACATACATAAAGGTAAGATAAGCAATATGGAAACATCCTCTCTTTTTACTAAGAAGTCATAGAGATTGCTTGAGTTATAATTGACCTATTGGTTTTTCTTATACCATCGGAGTAGGAACTCAGAGACTAATTACCCCCAGTCATAATGGTGGCATCAGATATCATCAGAAGAATGCCAGGGTTGTAGACAAAGGCAAACACAGAATAGTGAACAGACAACAGGGTTAGGTAGCGTACTTTGAGGTCAAAGTCTGTTTTGGATTTTCTATGCTATTTCTATACACCTCATGTGAGAGGTAGATCACTTATCCACAAAACACTTTGGATTAAATTTCCCTTACAGAAATTCCAATTTAAAGAGATTCAAACACCCACTTAGAGGGCCCAAAGAATGTTCTAGTTTAGCAAAGGAATAAGATATGTAAACATTGAATGATTCATGCCATTTTTTTTTTTTTTGCAAAAGATGCTCATAGAGCCGGGCGTGGTGGCGCACGCCTTTAATCCCAGCATTCTGGGAGGCTGAGGTAGGAGAAGCGTTGTGAGTTCCAGGCCGGCTTGGGCTACAACGCGAGCACAAGGCCGGCCTGAGCTACATAGTGCGACCCTGCCTCAAAAAACCAGGGCCGGGAGTTTGGCTCAGTGCCTTAAGCACCTGCACTGGCAGGTGTGAGGTTGTGAGTTCAATCCCTGGTGCTGCAAAAAAATAAATAAATAAATAAAAAGATGCTCATAGTTTACTGAGGAAGTTAGAAGTACACATGTTATTACAATAATAAATTCAATAATGTTAAGTGGAATAATTTGTTCATTAAATGTTTTGGGGAAAAAGATGTGAGGTTTTATGTGCCAAGCACTATAAAAGTTAAGAGAGGCTAAAATATATATATCAAATGTAGTCACTGAAATTCATTGAAATTCTTAGGGAGAACTTTCTCATATGGGAAGGGGAACAAAAGATGGAGGGAGGAGGAGGAAAGAAAGGGAAAAGGGATTTTTTAAAACAAAAGAAGTTTTAAAAAGAGAAAATAGAGCTTTGGCAAATGAGAAAGGAGCAAGAGTTGGAAGGAACAGGGAGGGGTGGGAGGGAAGGGGACAAAAGAAGTAAGATATGTTACATACATGTACAAACTCACAAGAAATGTAATCATTATGCACTGCAAACATGTACTAATAAAAAGAGAAAAATCCATTACTCCTAATTTAGCACAGGAACAGACTTATAGACGAACTTCAACAGAAGGGAGAGATGTAAAGGACATTAGGTAAAGAAGTGAGAAAGGATGAGATCATTCCTGTTGGCAGTGTCAGGAAGGGTTTCACAGAGGATTGCGGGCAGACACCAAAAGGTAAGAGAGAGGCATGGAATGGTCCTCCCTCGGAGCCTCTGGAAAGAATCAACAACATCTTCATCTTGGACTTCTGATTTCCTGAACTATGAGAAACTTTTCTATTCACATAGATTGAAAAACTAAAGAATTATTAAGAGCCCTATTTTATTGAAATGGAGCTATAGATTCAAAGTAATCCTGATAAAAATTTTAGTATGCATTTTTGATATTACAGAAATTGTCAAATTCACTCTCAATTTTATAAGGAAAGTACAAAGCTCCAGAATTTTTGAAATGATTTAAAAAGACAGCATTTTATGCTATTTTACTTGAAGGTTCACTGTATTTGTAGAATAACAAAGACAGTGTGGCATGAGAGGGAATGTTGACAAACAGATCAATGGAACTACAGTCTGAAAATAGGGACCATGCTTGTATGATCCATCCATTTTGGACAAAAATGCCAAAGTAACTCAATAGTGGGAAAGTCGTTTCAAGAAATGGTGCTGGAACAACTATAAGACTATACAGAAAAGAAAGAACATTGATCGTTATTCTATACTATATGAAAATGTTAGCTCAAAATACATAATGGACATCAATGTAAAAGCTAAATGTACACAGGAATAAAAAAACCTCACAGCTTTGAAGGTTGGAAAAGATAGCAAAAGTAAGACATAAAAACAAAGATCCATACAAGAAAAATTTGATAGATTGGATTAGCTCAAAATTTTAAACTTTTGCTAAAAATCACCATTAAGAAAATTAAAATGCACATTACAAGCTAGAGGGAGTGTTTTCAATACATATAATATGCAGACTTACATTTTGAATATATATAAAGATCTCTTAAATTTTACAATAATAAAACAGTATAGCTGTGGGAGGTGGCACAGGCCTATAATCCTAAAACTTGGGAGGCTGAGGCAGGAGGATCACTGCAAGTTCAAGGTCAGTCTGAGCTACAAAGTTAGTTCACTGCATAGTGAAACCCTGCCTGAAAAAGACACACATACACAAAAAATAATAAGACAACCTGATAATAAAAGCAGTTTTAAACCAGTATTTCACAAAAGAAGATATACATTGTTACTAAGCATATAAAAAGATGCTCAAAATCATTACTAATAAGTGAAATGTAAATTAAAATCACAATGAGATTTGACTACATTCCTGTTAGAATAACTAAATTTAAAGAACTGACAATAACAAGTTTTGACAAGAGAATGGATAAATTGGAATTCATATATACGCCCTTTGTGGGAATATAAAATGGCAATTTGGACAACTGGCAGTTTCTTACAAAGTGAAATAGATGGTCTAATATATGACCCAGCAATTCTGTGCCCAGAATTTACCAAACAGAAATGTTACTATTGATTGCAGCTTTATTCACCATGTCAAAAAACTGGAAACAGTCCAACTGTGAACAGATAAACTGTGATATATCTATCTACAATGAACTACTACTCAGCAGATAAAAAGGAATAAACTGTATTTGCAACGATGTGGAGAATCTCAGAACTGTTGAACTGAATAAAATAAGCCAGACACAAAGAAGTACATATTGCATGATTCCATTAGTATCAAGCTGTTGAAAGTACATACTAATTTATAGAGAAAAGAGCAGGTCAGAAAAAGCCTGGAAATAGGGCTCATGAGAGAAATGGACTCTGTAGAGCTCAAGAAAGTTTAAGAGATAAGGAAGCTGTTCTGTATTTTGATGGTGGTGGTGTTATGGATAGAAATCCTGTCAAAACTCATTAATTACACACTTTCAGTGGATGCAGTTTTTTGCATGTAAATTGTATCTCAGATCTCAGGAGAGCTTTGTCATTTTCTCCATGGTCCACTAGGCACTAGGTAAGAACTCTTGGTGACTTTATAAAGAGATTTGGATTGGCTTTAACTATTTGTTAATAAACAAACTTGTTTCTTCTAGATTAGGGGTCAGCAATCTATGCCTTTGACCCAAATCCAGCTTGCCTCCTGTTATACTGGAATACAGTCATGCTTATTTGCTCATTAATTTAGAGCTTTTTTTTTTTTTTTTTACAAAACAGCCACATTGAATAACTGCAATAGAAACCATCTGACCTGCAAAATTTAAAATGCTTACTTTCTGGTTTATAGAAATAAAGAGTTTGGTGGACACTATTGTAGAGAATACAAAGTTAGATATGGACATGGACAGTCTGAACTGATGTTATGTCAGGAAAGAGAGAGAACTGCATATTAGAATGAGTGAGAATGATACATTGCATTTAAAAAAAATCCACACACATTCAGCAATATGAATCAACATGAACAATAAAATGAATGAACAGTCAAATATAGTTAGCCTTCAAACTACATTGTGTTAATCAATCTTATTAAAGTCAAAAGTTTTAATAAGACTGACTACAGCAAAGTTTGTTTAAAAAGTGCAGGGAAGTACTTATCTGATAAGCCCAAAAATGTCTTACCTAATTTTCCTTTCTTGGGCATAAAATAAATGGAATCAATATCCTTTCTATTCACAAGACAAAATCTGTACTGTTTAGTGTCTCACTAAGTTGCTCACTAAGTTGCTCACAGAGTCTCACTAAGTTGCTCAGTTTAATTATTAAACTATACTCGATGCTGGCATTTGCTCAACTAGAGTGAAATCCTCTCAGGTGAGGGTGAGGGGCAGGGTGGTGTAGTGCACCCAAGTCTGGTCTTGACAGCGAAGTACAGCTCAGGGTAAGATTTTGACTCTGCCAGTATGATTGATGATGTGTTGGGCAAGATACTTATCCTCTAAACCCATGGCTTCCTTTCTGTAAAATGGCAATAAACGTTCCTCAATCCTGGAGTGGTCAGAAGGGGTAAATATTCAATGCAAATGAACCCATAACAAAATCTCACCACTCAATAAGTGTTATGACTCCCCTTCTCCTTCACCATTGTAGTGACAATTGTCTCAGTTAAAACTGATTTCATTTCAAAATCTTCAGGTGGTATTGACTGTCACCACTTTCTAGAAAGTCTTTTAAAGTGTTTATTGAGAGAGTTGAAATTAATTTATAGTTCTGGCTTTAATTTTTTTCATTACTAGGCATTGAACCCAGGATCTCACATATGTCAGGCACATGCTTAAACACTGAGCTACACTTCCACTCTTTTTGTTTTTTATTTTGAGACAGAGTCTCACTAAGTTGCTCAGATTGGTCTAGAACCTAGCACCCCTCCTGCCTCAGTTTCCCAAGAGGGTAGGATATTCAGTTTCCCAGCTTCCCAAATTAGCTACAGGTGTGTGCCATCATACTCAACTCTTTAATTTTTATGTAGATACCTGATCTTTGCCTCTTCCAAGAGAAGTATGTTGTGCTTCTATGTGCTATGAAATGCCTGCTACATTTTCCTAATAATTCTACATTCCTAATGGTGATTATGCAATCATTTTCAAATGTAACACTAAAAAACCATTTGCTCAGGGAGAGGGGTAAAAGCTCTCTTGGAAATTCTTCCTTCTTGTGGTATTATCAAGATGCTTGATAGAAGTGAATTCTCCCATCTTTCTTGAAAACATTTCAGAATGATAAGGAGATTTCTCAAATACACTGACTCATTTCATAATTTTATGAAATAAATTATGCAATGAACTTAGAAATATTAGCTCGGTTTCAGCATGACACCCCAATAGGCTCAAAGATGAGATCATCATTGTATCTTTGTTCTTATCTTACTGCAGAACAGAATTCGTCTTTGGACTTCTGAGTCTCTATGACAATTCTGCAGTACCTGTGAACAGCATAAAACTAAAGCAGAGAGGAAGCAGTCCCGGTTACTATGTCCCATTTATCACCTGCTTTTAAAATTTAAGACCCTATTTGTTCAAACTTCATCTAAACTTGTAAATTACTGTTCCGTATTTGGACCTTAGTAGGCTGGACCAAACTCCTCCTCTTTAATTAAGCTTCCAGCCTTACTATTCCAGAAAGCACGGCCTGTTGCTATCTATAACACATTCTTCCTTGGGCTCTAGTTTAACTTTGTTTAAAATTGGAATGCTCTGCTCTCAGATACTCTGCAAAGATACACTAAAGACAAATAAAATGAAAATACAAACACTGTTCTAATGTGAGCAGTATTCTTCTACCAATAACATTACTAAAGATAATTTAAATGGTGGTTACAACTGAATAATTTAATTTTTTTTGAGACAGAATCTTATTATGTACTTTAGACTGGCCTTGGACTCACTATGCAGCCCATGCTGGCCTTGAACTTATGGTGACTCTCCTGCCTCAGTCTCCTGAGTGCTGGGATTACAGATACGTGCCACCATGCTCGACTCTTCAACTGAACAATTTATATATCATTTCAACACAGTTGATAGTTTTCATAAATTTCAAATCTTAAAAATATATCTTCTTCAAAATAGCATGTGGCATGGAGAAAGAACACTGCTCTATGTGCCTATGTAGATGAACCTAGGAGTAATGAATGAAGAAAAGTAACACCCATTACTTGACATGAAATCCACCTGCATACTGACAGTGACTCACAAAAATCTGTCAAGAAACTTAACAGAAATTCTGATACTCAGAGCTAATCATGGTGCTTCTTAATCTTTCAATTACAGAAGACAGCTCTGATCTGCCACAGGGCCCTGCCTCTGTTCTGTTGACACTGAAGGTTGTATGTGTGGCTTACTCTTCAGTGCTTGGCTCTGCTGGGCCCTATTTTGTGACTCACTGGGCACAGAACTCAGAAGCTGTAAAAAATAACAGGAATATCAATGCAGTGGAGTGAAAGATCACTTCACTCTGGTGTAAGAAAATGGCCCTCGGTGAAATTATCAAGACAGTATTTGTTTACATGTGTATTTTGCAGAAAGCATTCAGGAGAGGAATAGGATGTCCTTTTTTTTTTTTCTTTTATACTGTTACATTAAGCTAAATTTTTAGTTTCTCATGTTGATTTTGGGAATGTCCATCACATCTCCACTTTCCAGAAAGAGACTGCTTTCTATCTCTAAATTAGGTGGGAGCTTAGGACCTAATACTCTAGCATGAGGACAGCACCAGTTCTCTCTTATCCAGAGACCAGGATTTCTTCAACTTTAGCTTCCTGGAGGCTGGGCTGGAATGCAGATAGGAGTAAATGGAACACTTCAGAACATTCCAAGCAGCTATCTCCACCTCTCCACAATACCCAGCGGCCTTTCGCTTTAGAGCCTCATTCAGAATTATTGACCCATTTCAATTATAATTTATGACAATCCTGGTTAACTTTCTTTCTAGGTCTGAAGACCTTCTGGAGTAATAAACTACCCATGAAGTGGGAGATCCAATGAGGGCTGGCACGAGAAGACCTGGAAAAGTAACTGCCACAGTTGAAGACCAAAATAACTGAAAGGCAAAAGGCAGAGAAAGACAACTAAGAGAACAGAATTCACCAACACAGACTGTTCCTAAGGAGGCCCCTTAGCCATCAAATGAGTGAGCTACTAGAAATTCTTTAAACTGACTGAATAGGCAGAAACTGCTATAATGCCTAATAGGCAAGCTTTGGTTCTTATAAAAGTTTATTTATATGGGTGTTATGGTTTGTATTTAGATGTCCCCTAAAAGCTTCATGTGCTCATAGGCTGGAGTTTTGAAAGGTGTTTGGATGATGAGGGCCTGATGGCTGACTTGTTGTTAGGAGGTAGGGTCTGGTCAGAAGAGATGGGTCAATGTGAGGTGACCTAGAAAGATCTGTCACCCATCCAGGCTTCTCCTTTTACTCTCTCTGCTTCACTGTTCATATGTCCACCATGCCCCTGTGCCATGCTCTCTGGCCTTGGAGTCAGCTAGCTATGGACTGAATTAAAAGCCAAAATAAACCTCTCCTTTTTTAAATTGTGGGTGTTGGGTATTGTGTCTCCATGACCCAAAAGTGACTAAGACAATGGGGGATTGTGTTCCTTGATAAAATAGGATAGGTGAGGCCTTGCAAATGAAATTGAAGAGGGACTTGTTTAAGCACTTTTATATGGCCATTTAACTGTATTTTCTCTCACACACATAGGGTCTATAAGCCCAGAGAGGACAGGCCCATGTGACTTTTGCCTGGGGTGTGTGTGTGTATGTGTGTGTGTGTTCTTTGCATAAGTACAATCAGGTGTTCCATTAATGTGTGGTTATGATGATGATCAAGAGCTTAATAATAATGGGATCTTCTCCAAAGGCTGATTAATGAAGTTTCAAGTTAATATATTTCCCATTTTCTCTTGGCACTCATTGCAGAGGGGTGGGGAGCAGTATAAAGGACCACAAATTGAGTAGTCATTGAAATAAAAACATAAAAAGGTTGTTCTATTTAAAAGTGGGTAAATAGCTTTGTTGGGGTACTTGCTGATGGTTAAATAGGATATTCTGGATTGTATTCCTACAACTCACTCTATCACTTGGGCGTATTTTATCTTAGCCAATCTCCATATCCAAAACTTTCCTAACCACGTGTACCATTTGGAACTTCTGAAGTGGATCTGCAGAGCTAAGTGGCCCTTGGTTCTAATGGAAGAGTATGGTATCACTTATACAAGAAGCACTTATGTGTTAGAAAACCACGGGATTCTGACAGCTACTGTGATCCTACAGCTCTACTGTAACACAAAGGAAGCCATGTAAGTTTCTACCTGAAAATCTCACTCCTTAGGAACCCCTTATTTCTATGCTAGTAATGGTGAATCTTAAGACTCTGGTCTATGAGTCACTCTTGTTTCTCATCACCATTAAGCTGAGCACAAAAACAATAAACCTAACCACACCCGAAATGGATCCACTTAGCAATCTCCTAGTTTCCATCCACTATGCATTTAAGCTGTGGGAGTCATTTTTGCCTCAGCCCCCCTCTTCCCTCCTCAAATCTATTTTTAGTTACAGAATCTTATTGCTCTTCTAGGCAGCATATCTGTCCCTTCCGCTCTGCTTTCACTATTGCCTTCATCTAAGTTCTTTGTCCCCTCACCTCTTGGAAAACTCAGGCAGCTTTCTTCTTTCTCTAGTCATATCATTCCCAGTCCACACAGAATGCCATCCACATAATAAGCTGCTTTAAATCATGCTTTTAATTTGTCATGCCCTGAACCCAAATTTTCCTTGCTAATTTGTGTCTTGCCATTTCATATCTCTGAGAACATGAACATCAGGAATGTCCACAAGCAGTGAAATGCTATAGAATTATCATTCACAGAAGTAAATTCCTGAATGTGACACAATGTGACCTGTCTCCACTGAAGAATACACAGATTCCACACTGCTGGCCAACACGCCATGTTGGGTTCTAGTCAGGTCAGGCTTCTCATTGTTGACGAGCATGCTGTATTCTTCCTGCACCCTTGACTCCTGGGTAACAGAGTGGGGAGCTGCAGAGAAGTACAGCAGGAGCTTTTTATATCAGGAAATGACCAGAGACCTACATGCTTTGCCCAAGATCCCTGTGCTTGACCCCTGTCTCATTTATTTTATTAAATCCTTGAATGAAAATAGATTACATTCTTATCAAATCTGAAGATATTGAAAATGGGGGATAAATAAAAGCAACACCAGATGACAAGATCAAAGTTCACAGACAACTCTGCTAAGAGGTCAAAATGAAGAGCACAAATGTGACAGAAATAAATAAGTTTTGAATGCTAGATTCAAAACTTCCATTGAACTAGATGAGGGAGACTCCATATAATTATTAGCATAAAAAAATGTCCAGGAAGGAGGTCGGGGTGAGAGAGCATGAATTATTTATAAGGAAAATACAAATAAAGCCAACAGTTTTGCTTTCAAAATCATCAAAGAATACTTAGGCTGCATAATAGAATTATGTTGTCTAGAACAAGTGACGAGGTAGTTACACGGTGCTCACTGATTTGACAGCCCAAGAATACTTCCAATTCTAGTTGTCATATCAATCAACAAACAAATATATGAAGCACTATAAGGACCTAGAAATCACATATACTGTACAGATTTGTGTTTAAATCGAGAGGGGAGGTATTAAGAAAAGATTCAAAATCTGTGTTTCTAAGGGTTATCCTGCAAAAAGAAGTAGTTAATTTATTCTCTGTAGCTAAGGAGGTAAGAACTAGACCTGGGGTGAAAGTCTGGTGAAATTTTAGCTCAACAGGAAAATTATTTTCTACTAGAAAGAGACAAAGCAGTGGAATCTGATGTCTCAAGAAATTAACTTCTTGAGACTAGAAGTGTTTAAAAATTTTACAGCATTCATGGAGTACAGACAGCCTAAACCTGGAGTTACCACCTGTTATGTCTAAGGTGTGATATTGCTTCCCGATCCCAGTAATCCCTTCTCTCCCAAGTCTATACATATTTATCATATTTCTCTACATTAATAGGTATCTCTGTCTCTCTCACTAGCCTAAGAACACTGTGAAGGTAAAGACCCTCATTTTTATATAATTGTATATCTTGACCTTTAGTGCAATTCCTTACGAAGTTAAAATAATTAATGCATTTTACTGAGTTAAGTGAATTATGAAGTTCCACCTAGAAAAGTTGTACTTCCCCCTCAAAACTCAGCATGTTTCTCTTTCCACACAATGCATTCCCTGACAACTTCTGTAGCTTACATTCTGTGCCATACAATCTGCCACAATGTGATTTTCTATATATTTCATGAATAATAATGTTTAATGTGTGCCCCTCCATTCCTCAACTAGACTGTCAATTCTCAGTGAACAAAAGAATATCATTTAAAAATCACTCCAACTACTTGCCATCAGATACAGAATAGAATTAGTCATAATGCACTTACTGATTGAAAAGTAATCTAGAAAATTTTAGTATTAAAAATTTATCTTCCACTTACAATTACAAAGAGGAATAGCAGCAACATATTAGTGAAGACATGTGACAATCTTAACCAAGTGATGGAAAGCTATATCACCCATGTGACCATGTATTGACATGATTGATCCTGATAAAGAATGCATTAAAAAAGGCGCATCATTTCTGTGGTATTCTTGTAAAAAATGAATACTCTCAATCTAAACATGAGGAAACACTAAACAAACTCAAACTGAGGTTTTCTAAAAAATAAGAGATCAGTAGAAAAACAAAGAAAGGCAAGAATCATTACAGGTTAGGAAACATGACATTAAATGAAATGTAGATTCTTGGATTGGTTCTTGGATCAGAAAAAGAATATGAATGGAAACAATTGAGAAATTCTAATAAGACCTATAGATTAGTTAGTAATATTACAGCAATGTTAATGTCCTGATTTTGATCATTGTACTCCAGTTATGAAGATATGAACATTAGGGGAAGCCAGAAGTACATACGGGAATAGGGTGAAGGGTAATGAGAACAGCGTCTTACAGTGCACCTTGTATTTAGGTCTAAAATTATCTCAAAACAGAAAGTTGAGCAAGTCATAGTTTGCCATACAACTTGAGTGGGCATCCAAACAACCAAGACAGCTACGTTTAGCTAAAACAAACAAGATGGTCTTGACTCTGGTTATTTGCGGTACTTGTGTGTTATGCGGTCTCTTGAACACTGACTTAGTGAATTTTAAAGAATTGCTCTTGGAGGAAAGCCTCTGGTCGTATCTTTTTTCAACTGATCAACACACAACCTTGTTTTATATGTTGCACTGGAAAACCAATAAAACTTTAGCGTTATACTTGGTGGCCACTTTAAACAGCAAAATTATCAACGAATAGCATAAAAACTGCAAACAAAGCCAGGCGTGGTGGTGCATGCCTTTCATCCCAGCACTTGGGAGCCTGAGGCAAGAGAATCATTGTGAGTTCGGGAGCAGCCTGGGCTACAAAGTGAGTTCAAGGCCAGCCTGAACTGCATACTGAGTCTCTGTCTCAAAAAATAGGGCCAGGAATTTAGCTCAGTGGCCTAAGCACCTGCTTGGCAGGTGCAAGGTTGTTTGATCCCCGGTACCAAATAAACAAAAACAAAAAACTGTAAACAAATGTGTCACTGGATGACAACAAGTTTTTGCTGCTCTTTGCATGTCCACAAATGACCAGAAGAGCGTGCCAAGTATTGATTTTGGGGTTACAAATAAATTTGAGTAACCATACCAAGTCTCAAATATAGAATCTATGGATACTAAGGTTTGCCTCTATCTTTACATATGCTATCCAATGACTTTGTGAATTTGTAGGCTCTCATCCTTAATGAATAAAAAATAAGTACAATATTTGCATTTCAAATGAGAAATTAAATTCTTAAATTAGTAAGTAATCAAGAGTTCTTCGATTATCAGAACCCAGTAGAAAGAATGAGACTTCTTCATTGAGATTAACACATATCAAGAAAATCTTGCTCTAAACTTTCCCTCAGTCTGGAAATATTTTAATTCTCCAACTTGGTTCTACAGTTCATGGGCTTTTCCCTCATCCTGGCTACACTGAGGACCTTTCTCACACCTCGGCTTCATCAGTTTTAATGATATTAATTTTCCTTTCCATTTTAGTTATCAATATACATGGCCATAAGCAGAATTCCCTCAGCATCGGGAACTGCTTTCCTTTCAGGAAATCACTTCTAATTACCACAGGGCTCATTCTCCACTTTTATTTAATCTACTGAATTCCTATTTAGGACCTAGAAACTTCCAAAATTCCTATCTCTACTCCAAGCCAATCACTCACTTCTAGCAGTTCTTGAACTTTACCCTGGATCTAGTATCTTTTGAATGTCTTCATCTTTTCATTTCTTAAACTACATTCTTGAGTAATCACTGCATCCTCTACTTCTATTGCTGGTCTGCCAACTATCTCTGCACAAAAATCACAAAACAATACTGTTTAAATCTAAAATAAATCAATTTACCTAATCAGCTTTCAACAAGTCTTCAGTGTTCTTATTCACTTACTTTTGAAACCCAATTGTACAGATAGGATCTGTCAAATATTCCCTCTTTGCTACACACACTGCCAACATTCTAGTTCATACTGGCATATAGATCACCTGAGTGTATGGTAATAAGTTCTTAACTAGGCTCTCCACATCCTGTCCTGTCCACTTTATAAGCTAATTAATCATCCAAAATAGACAGTTAATCAACCTAAGGCTCCCCATAGCTACCTGGCAAAATTCCAAACACTTTTACGTGTATTTAAGTCCCTCTATGAATTGACTTCAGATTACTTGTAAAGACTCTCCTACTAAACCTATTTGTAAACTATGTCTAAACCCAATGGACTATTTGCATTCTCAAATATGTGCTATTTCTCTCTAATCAAGTCCTTTGTTTACATTTCCCTTCATCATGAATAATTTGCCCCTAATCTCTATCCATCAAAATCTTATTCTCCAAGTCCCTACTCAAAGCATATCTCTTCCAAAAAGACTTATGTGATTTTACAACTGAGAATATCCTGTGTCTTGGGTTTTCCAGAACTCTTTGTAATTGTAATCTACACATTTGCACTGATAGAGAAATTGTATTGTAATTATTTTATTGTCCTTACATTTAAAGATATTTGACGACAGGAAATATCAATTCTATCTTGCATTCACTATAGCTGTAGAATAAATAATCAGTAAAAAGTTATTTAATTAAGCAATAAATGTGTCTAATATGCCTAGTATGTGAATATATATAATACATAATATATATGCATATACATATATATATATCAGATAAAACAAGAGAATGAGCAAGATATAATGCATTGTCAATGGAAAATATTATTGGCAGATTAAAATTGGAAATAGACATAGGAAAAAATAAGTAAGTATTTATCAATAATTAAGAGTATAATTTGATATTTACTTCATTTGATAAGGTAAAATTCAATTTTAGGGGAATATACAAGTGGTAACTTCTCTAATGTTAACTCTATGGGCAGGATTGTACTAAAATCTTCCTTTATATAGAGATGTATATACTTCATTCCTGAAATTTCAAAATAAAATATAAGAATAAATATATACAATGAATGCATAAATTGACTAGGGATTGACATAGCTAATACTATAATGGCACATCATGTAATTTGAATGACTTTTCAATTTTGATTAAGTAAAAAAACCACTTGATATTTATTCTCTATTCAATTTGCACAGTGAATAGTAATTTTAAAAATCACCATCATTACAATCTCTATCATTACTGTCATAAAATGTATTCCTTAGTTTAAAAAGAACTTCAAAAATTATACTGAGAAACGTAGCTCAGTAGGAAGCTACAACAACTGTGGAAGCTTAGTAACATCAAAGCAAAGTCATTCATCATCTTCATGACCATGATGGTTTTATTTACACTCAGTGAACAGTGCAGATAAGGGTACTTCAAGCTCTAGTCATTTAGCGAGGGATATTTCTTCCCAAATAAGATTTGTCTTTCTGTAGAGAAACTGCATGTGCTTACACTAATTTTTTTTAAAATAAAGTAATAAAAATGTCAGTTTTGTACCAATACACACTAAAATATTTATCTCTGAGGCTTCTGCCTATGTATAGTTTAATAAACCTTTGAACTTCTGGTGACTCTAACCAGCCTATGGTAACATCTCAAAGGCTGATCTTCAGATATACCTTATCTTCACTTTGCTGTTGGACCTATGTCAGATTTGATCTTGTGCACTGAAACAACAGTAAAGACAAGGCAAAAATTCTGCAGGTGCTACAAAAACCAATGCAAAACTTATATATGGGCTACAAATGTTACCTGAGTTTAATGTTTCCTAAATCATGGGCCTGTCAAAAATTCTTTACTGAAAGAAAACTTGGTTTAAGTGAATGAACTCTTATTAACCACCTACTATGTGTCAGCCTGGGACTGAAGGAATAATTAAGATGGTGTCCATTCCATCAAAATTAAACAGAAATAACAATGAGCATCATGCAATATAATGTGGAAGCAGTTTGATAAATTCTTATGTAAGTAGAAAAGAAAGAGGTGACAAAGGGAGGAGAAACAAAAACACAGAGATAAAGGCCCTGAGGTAGGCTTTGGAGGATAGTCAAAAAATGTATCCTCAACTTTAAGCATAGTTTACGTTTTAAAGTAACTTCAAAGTGTGAGCAGTTAAAGTGATTGATATTAAAGATAAATCATAGGCAGAATGTGTATCAAGAACTAAACTGAGATGGTAATACAATGAACTGTGACAATGAGCTATGAGGATGGCATTATCATTTCATACTTCCCAATCCTAACCCTAACCCCAGCCATAACCCTAATCCTAACTACTAGTTCAGGAATACACTGTAAGCTCTACATTGAGTTTATTATTGGAATGACCCTGAAAGAAGTCTCTACCTGACACAGAGGAGATCTGGAGTGACTGAATGGAATTTTTAGCATATACTAAGGCTTTAGAAAACCTGTTACCCTAAGAAAAAGAAATGTTTTAGTTTAAAGATAACCAATATAACCTATATGCAATAAGCTATAGGATTCTAGAAATCAATGTATTATATTTATATGGCCCTTCTCTTCAGTGCTGAAACAGAAATGTGTTCAAATGATAATTCAGGGCCCTGAAAGTAGAGGGAAAAAATGGTAGGTACCAATGATAAAGAAACCAAATGAAATTCCTTACTACCACCAATTTCAGGAGAAAGAATCAGCATCCTGACACCTCTTCTAAAAATAAAAAATGGTCTGGAAATATGTTCAGTTGACTTAGGAACACTGTCCATGGGTAACATTACAATTCTTTCATCTGCCCTCAAAATGGGTATATCTTGAACACTTTCTTCTAACCACTACACACTAGAGTAAGTTGGGCAAATAACCAACTAAGAAGCCCTAACCCTTTTGGCAGCAAGATTGACTATCCCTATGCAGTATCTATTGGTAAAGAATCAATGCCCAGTATGGAGGGAATTGGATTAAAATTAAAAACAACAATAATAAAAAAATAGCTTTGATTTTTAGTCCCAGTTAGGTTAACTAAAGTGCTACCTGATGAAGAAATAATAAAATATTCGTATAACCTAGAGTGGAAATAGGGGTCTTAAAAATGTCTCTGCCAACATACTCCTGGAAAAACAATCTTTTATTAAAAAAATTAGATTACTCTCAATGCTTCATTTGTCTAAATAAATGTAGCCAGTGGCCAAAAAGCAAATTGCGGCACTGGGGATTGAACTCACAACCTCACGCCTGCCAAGGCAGGCGCTTAAGCCACTGAGCCAAACTCCCAGCCCTGGTTTTTTCAGGCAGGGTCGCACTGTGTAGCTCAGGTCAGCCTTGTGCTCGCGTTGTAGCCCAAGCCGGCCTCGAACTTACAACACTCTGGCTACCTCAGCCTCCTGAGTGCTGGGATTAAAGGCATGTGCCACCACGCCCGGCAAAAAGCAAATTCTTAATAAAATTTAAATGTATAGTGATTATGCTTTATTTATCATGCTTGTATTTTTCAAGTAATTTTTATTTTCTGGTCATTCCCAACATTTTAAATTTCCCATGTGTCTGGGATAAGATTTGAAATTAAAACAACAATTAAACCAAATCTCCATCAAAGACTTTTCTCAATAAGTGTAGCAGAACTTCTCTGATTTAGGAGGACAACAAATTTATAATTTTCTGGTGGCAGAAAACAATTTTACTGCTGGGGAAATCTATGTCAAATCTACATAGTGAAGAAGTGGAGGGAACTTAAAGAGAATGTCTATGATTTTAATTCACTTATCCTATTTAGAAAAAAAAAGTCACTTGAGTCATCCTGGCTCACTTTCCTTAGCATTAGTCATACAGCATTTCCTTAAGCCTGTGAGTGTGTTTCTATGTAAATAAACTATGTAGTTCACTTGGGGATAAAAGTCACAGTATTTAGAGATTATAAAGACCCATTAGATCATCTGGTCTGGCCCAAAAGAGATAGTCCCTCGATAGTGAATGTAACTGTTGTTTTTTGCCAAGAGGCCAGCAAGAAACAGTTGGCAAAAATATTTTCCATGCTTTTTTGGTTTTAACTTATCTAATAGTGCTTTGGTCACTTTCCAAGTAGACTAGTAAAGTTATCTTTAAACAGTTTCTATTATCAGGGAGAGTTTAAATTTAAATTATTTGAATTGACAATGTTCTACCCACCTCCATCTGTTGAAGAAATGATCCTTTTGCAAAGTATGAATACTGAAGAATTTGTTCTTTGAACTTCCCAAGCACTTTCCTCTCAGTAAAGAAAGGCAAAGAGCAAATTCTCACTGTTTTTCCTAATCTATTTCACTAGTTTCAGAGAAATGTAACATTTCAATATGAATTTGTGCAAAGTAGTAAATAAATGCAATCAAATACAATACAATTACAACTTACTACTTTCCAAAACAAAGTATTTTCCCATTTTTATTTTCTGTATTATAAGAAATATGAAATGCTTTTGAATGCAAAATGTAGAAAGGCTTGGAATTCTGGCAAAACCAAAGTGAAATGGCAATAGGAATCATACAGAAATAGCAAAGACACCAGTTCTAGTAACTACTCCTTTTATTCTGCAGTATTTTATATTATCCTCTA
This sequence comes from Dasyprocta punctata, assembly GCA_004363535.1. Taxonomy (NCBI): domain Eukaryota; kingdom Metazoa; phylum Chordata; class Mammalia; order Rodentia; family Dasyproctidae; genus Dasyprocta; species Dasyprocta punctata. The sequence continues at coordinate 111,059 of RJWM01001164.1, forward strand.
ATTAATTATACTTTTTATTCAGATTATAGTTAGAAAATTATAAATATTACTAACGAGGGGAAAGCCTATATTGTTTCACTCATATATATGAGAAAAATAGATATAAACATTTTTAGATATAATCATTTCTAATCTACTAAACAAAAAGTCAACCTAAAACATGAAGGACATTTATTTCTATTTAGTTAGAATGTCTAGCATCAGTACAAAATTTGTATCAAGTAAGATTGTACTATATTAGAAAAGCTAGTAAAACAATAATACAGTACTTCTTGAAGTCTACATCCCAAATCAAGAACTTACATTCCATTTAAACCTGTAACAAACCTGAGGATTCTGTGGCAATTCTGTATGACTCTCCACGTGCAGAGAGCATGCACTGTGAGCTAAGCGTTTTGCCAGTCTTTGTGAGAATTTGTAAAGAGGTATTAGACATCATCCTTGTTTCCAGAGCTTACAATCATGGAAAGATAAATATATACTCTTTCATCCATTATCTCCCACACAGGATGGAAATGGAGTGACTATAATTTCTGTTATCTAGATTATGTTGACTTTAGGTGATAAATCGAGGTACAGATGAAATAGTACATTCAGATTGAGGAACTATGGGAAGTTGAACACAAGGATTACTTACAAAGATTGGGATTACTTACAAAGTTAAGAAAGACCAATAAATATGGTGAAGTGTCTCAGGATTATTGGCAGTGAGAAATTCTAAAACCCTAAGCCTGAGAAAGTAAGGGGAAACAGTGATCATTAGAACTTGGAGTCAGAGTTGGATGTGTCCAAATTGGCCACCTTAAGTAAGGAGAAGCCAGGTCCAGCCCACGGCTTGGGGGACTCAGCACCCTGAATACTTTCTCCACTTGACCTCTAACTGCTTGCCATTGACTATTGACAGAACACATTCAGAAATATAAGGCAGATCCACTGCAGCGTGTGAAGCTCAGCATGCAAGGATACAGAGGAGGGTGGAACAAGATAGAGAGGAGAGCTGGCAAGGCAGGAAATAGCCAACAGACTCAGCTAAATTTAGAGCTACACAAGGTCATGGGATAGTGTGTATTCCATGCTCAGGACTAAACATTTTGGTAAACTGGTTAAGAGTGATATTTAATTTACAACAGAATATTTTGACACTTTCCTATTGAAATAGATCAGGGAGTCAGTATTAACATCAGCTTCTAGCTGAAGCCATAGAATATAAAAGGTAAACTCTAGCTTAGCCCATATTTTGCCAACCTGAGGTCTTTATTTTTGGCACTTTTACATGTTAAACAACTGTATGAGATAAATTTAGCTTTATAAGGCTGACCTTGAAGCCTACAAATTCTGAATAACTTATAAATCTTAAGACAGTTAAATTGTATATAGAATAGTTTTAATCTTAAGCAGAATGCATTATTTATTTTAACGTCAGAAATTCTATTAGAACGATTCACCATAAAACTCTGTTGCTAATCATGGCAGGTCATAAAAAAGGTTTACTTCCCATACATTCATTTTATACCTTTGTATTCAGTCTTTTGGGAGATGTTCTTCCTTAATTATACTTGATATAACATGTGTTGTGCATATTGATTCCAGTATATCAACAGCATTTCATTATTCAATAATAAAAAGTTACAAGTTAACTAACAATTTGAAATGCTTAGAGGATTTCATACACACTCATATACCTTGAGTGTGCTATTTATGTTTTGAAGTTGGCTGTTAGCAGTTGAACAGAAGCAGCATATTGCTATAACACTGCAGTCTCACTATTGAACCTGCTCTGTCACAATTTAGAATTCAAGTTAAGATTTGAATTCTATACATTGTGTTCAACTATGAAAATGGCAACCACAGAACACTTGGGGCCTTATTCATCAAACAGTGAGTCATTCTGAAATTCCTGTCCCTCTTCCCTGGACTTGGTGAACTTTTGTAAATGAAATCTCCTGTCCCTTAGAGCACCAGTATTTCAAAAATGAATATCAGCCTAGTTTGAAAAGAAGTCTAAAGGTTTCTAGTTTGATGTGAAAGCTGAATTTTTACCCCTCTTTAGTGTCCTTCCTCATCAAAGCAACTGCAGTCATCTTCTGGCAATATTGAGCAGTAATCAATAATATATAGCCTCTAAATGTTTCAAAGAATATATATAACTGAAAATTTAAAAATCATTTTGTAGCTTTAAATTGGGCAGATAACAATAAAAATGGATGCTTAATCCATCCAGAAATTTTACCACAGCAAGCAATTCTTTAGGTCCTGAAGAAAAGGAGAATCTTAATTTTTAGCTTCTGATCACAATCTATAAACAATAAAACAAAACTCTCATCGAAGTCCTATGGGAACAAGGCATGATCTCAACTGAGGTTTCCTTGGGAGTCACTCGAAGAGATGATAAGATAAAAAATATGTTTTCTTATGATCTTTATGTGGTCATACAGAGCAGTCTACTTTCAGGTAAGTTCCGAGTGAAAATCTAAGTGCAATCGCAATTTATTGATTTATTTTTCCTTAGCTTTCTTCTAAAATATATGGATTCACATTTCTTATATCTGAAGTGGATAAGGGAGAAAGGCAAGGTGCTCTAAGTAGGCTAAAGGATGAACGAAGCAGCTATGTTATCAGATACATCTTTGGGTCACCGTGAAGCTTTCCAATACATTTATTCAAAGAGTCTTGAGTCTGTGCCTTGAAAGGTTACATGTCATTTCCCCCTGCTAGAACTAGAGGCATTTATTAAAGCAATAGAAAAAAATGGTGAAGACATGATCCTCCCTCTCCACATGGCTCAGGTCTTATCAAACATGATGCTATATGAACTTCTCCCCTCCTCCACCCTTCCTTAATGCACCATATAGAGAGGGCTCTCATGCTGTAAAGATGTCATATATATTTTCTCTTCACTCAAAGCCTCCTAAATAAAAAGAGATCTATTTGTCTCCATGGTGTTTTCACCATTAACAGTATCAGAGCCACAGGAACACAATGGGAGATGTGTTTTCCCTTAACCTCTTGACTCAGAGATGTCCTGATGCTAAACGTTATTGCATTTTGCATTAGCACAGAACACTGAGAGTTCTGTGACTGATGGAAAAGGGTTGAGAAGGGCCACAGAAACTCTCATGTGCTCCAGACTGCAGTTAGTGGCAGAGCACAAAGCACATAATTTTTGTTGAGAAAGAACACAAACAGGAATCAGGAAAGGAGGTGGTGAATTTCACATGTGCCCCTCCTGTTCACCACTGAGATAAACTACACTAAAGTGATCATCAGTGCCCTATCATAGACATTAACTTGTCAGAAACTAATTTACTTTTCTTTATTACTCTAGTGATCTGCAAACCATGGAAGGAGCAAGGGGATTCATATGTATTATTTCTTAGGGTACTCTTCCCAACACTTTATTGCTGCCTCCAGTGTTAGTAGCTGATGTGGCACCATTACTGAAAAATTTTCCTTTCTATTTTGCCCTGTGACAGGATGGAGATAGAATGGAAATGATATCTTTCCATGTTTTAAGACAGGACGACACAGAAGCTAATAAGTAAGATACTCCTCAACAAAATCCAAGGCTCCTAAGTGATAGTCCCAGAATCAATATAATAGTTACCTCAGAAATTATTCAGTCCCATTCTATTGGGTTTACATCTTTGGACAATGAAATCCAGAAAGTTGAAATGACTTGGCTATAGTAGAACCAGCCTAGGTACCAGTATTCATGCTCCCAGAGAGATTCTTTTTACATGTTCTTATGAAGGATGCTTCTGTTGAATGCATGTCTATAATAAGAATATCTTTAGGAGCATTCCCAATGTCATAATGTCTCTTTTCCTAAATGAAACAATGCTGTACCTTAGGGTTCTATATTAGGGATGGTAACTAAGATACATTTAAAAACAGGTTCTGTGGCTATATTTAAAAGGGGAATTTGACATACTTAGCTAAAGATGGAAAGCTATACCTAAATTTCTTACCCTCAGCCTAATTACCTAGACATCTGAAATTATAAAGCATTTACTTATCTGAGATGTTGAGATACAAGAATATATTCCATGTGATGATAACATCAACTTCACTTAAATGTTGACTAGATAATGACACAAACTTTCTTTTGGTTTATGTCTTGTACTGAATAACTACTTTGAATATAATGATATTTGGTATACAACTATTGTTATCCTGTTATTTGGCTATGAATTTTTGTTTTATTTTTTTATAAAATAAAAAAGATAGGGTTAAAAATTGATTAGAAAGAATAGTAGTGACATGGGTGTTATTCTATTTGCAGTCAAAGGTTACACTAAATATTTAGTAAATATAAGTAAATTTAAGTCAAATATAAGTAAATATAAGTCAATTAAGAAAAACTTGGTTTCTTTATTTCTCCTTGGGTTTCCAGAAAGCTTAGAGATGATATTAAGCCAAAGCCAACTCTGAGAAAGCTAATGTTTGTCCTCATAAGAAAGTCTTTGGAAGCCCAGTACAAGAAAGGGACTCACTACATTATCGAATACTGGTTTTAAAGTCTTTACTAATAAACCCAGTGAAAAAGAATCTGATCCCTGAAAATACAGAGCACAGAAACCTGTCTTCAAAAAAGTTCATAAATTCACTATACTAACTAGCCAGTTTCCTTAAGTTGCAAAAGAGAAACATTTTTTGTTTATTAAAGGTTAAGATGCCAGTAATACTACTGTTTTGAAGTTTGTCAGGGCTAGAAAATAGCTGCATTAAATAAACATATTCTGAAAAATTAAAATAACATTTCTACTACAAGTATAGATATTATAATTTCCTGATAATATTTCAAGGTGTACCATGCCTCAACTTTTCTTTTCCTTTTTAAATCCTGACATTAACTTTCAGAAGATACAATGGTCATTTGTATCAATGGCATAGTTGAAATTTCTGGGGCTAAAAATATCTGTTCACTACCATAAAATTTAGTGAATTTTCCCTGAAGAAAAATAACACATACTCACCAAAAATGAAGGCAAGGAATGAATCATTTTGAAAACAACTTTACCCTATTACTGCTGAAATTTTGCTGAAATTGATACTATGTTGTGACTAAAGTCTTCTCCAACATTAATTTTACTTGTGTTTCCCAAACTCTTTTTCCTACCATGGGCTATTAGTTAAAAAGCATAACAGTATAGATAAGCTTCTAGATTTTATGCCATTCTGAAGGCAAATTATTCATATTCTGGTAGATGCAACATTATTACCGAAGTCAGCAGAAGCACAGCTGTATTATTTTGTCTTTAGAAGCAGGGCATACTAACCACTAATTTGTTCTTAAAAATCATGAGGTATGTGATCCCACTCAAGTTTATGCAACTGAAAAGGAGAGGGCCTTATTGTTTTGTGCAGGAAGGTAATTTGATATTAAAAAGCCTTACAAATATATAAACAGTACTAAGTAGCTGCTTATATGCCAACTGGCTACACCTGTTTAACTCACAAACACTTATCCAACATAGATACAGGTAATACATGTGTTTCATGTCAAACTCATAACAACTGTGACAAAGTAACAGCAATATCTTCTAGAGTCAGGTGAGACGTAGAGTAGGTGATTGAAGTATGAGGTAAGAAATGAAAATGAGATAGGAACCTTTGAGTCTTTCTCTTAGTTCTTCTAGAGTCAGTTGTAGGGTGGCCTAAAAATAATGCCAACCTTTTAACTCTGCTTTATCAACAAACGTGGGCTTAGTTATCCTTAACACCTTGGTAATATGGCAATCACAATGATTCCTCATAGAAATAGTTAAGCATGCAAAGTCTGAAAGACAACAGAGTCTCATCCTTTCTATAGAGGAAGCTTCAAAGGAGAGAAAGAGGAAAGAGGAGGGACAACAGAGAGAGAGAGAGAGAAAGAGAGACAGAGAGAGAGTCAGAGATCACTACATGTATAAGCTGCAGAACTATTTTCTTTTTTATACATTGTGTATTATATTAAAATACCAGAAAATAGTAGAATGGATTAAATTACTATATTAGGTACCTTCAGACTATCTTCATTTCTACTGTAAAAAAATCTGGGTTTTGAGCAACTCTATCCTAACCAACAGAGCTGGATTCTAGTGTTGGTTTTGTTGCTCACAGCTTATGACAGACTGAGAGTTCAGTCTATCATTCATTCAATATCTCATTATTATCATTCTAGTCTCTTGCCATTTTTCATATAGGCTTAGGGCATATCTTATCAACAAGGATATAACATAGCATTCAAAGACCATCTTAGCTGAAAATCCAGAAATATGAATTCAAAAATATGGCTCTTGTACTTGGAAGCTTCCACCAATACAGAGAACAAATTTTCAATTTTATGGCATCTAAAAAACTGCAGTATTACTTCATAAATGGTCCAAATTGGCAATGACTTCCTGAATTCATGTCCTTTGCTATGAAACTTGCAGTCTCTGACTCCCGCTCCTGATTAGTCAGGCACTTCCTCCAACCAATGAGATATTAGCAAACACAGCAGAAGTTTGCAAAATCCTGTAGCTGTCTGGCTTTTGTTTTTGACTTTGTGCCTTTCCTATGAGGATGTTTTAGATCTAGCCTGTTCCAAAATGCTACATGAAGAACAGAACTGAGTTTCCCTGTTCATCCTAGTGACCCATCCTATTGCTGACCATTGGAACAAAGGAGCCAAGACCAGAGAAACTACCCAGTCTGAATTACAGATCCATCTATAGACTCATGAGCTAAATCTATGATGACTGTTGTATGCCACTAAGGGTTTGTGTTGTTTATTATGCAGCATTACTGTGACAATGGATAAATGACACACTGAATTCTTTAAAATCTCTTATTTTTTGACAAAATAAATTCCAATCAAAGAAACTGAACATGGAAATATAACATGAGTACAAGAATTAAATGAAACTGAATTCTAAAATATTAGTTAAAAATTCTTCCCAATCTTACCTTTCATAGTCTTTCCTAGGAAAAAAAGGCCCGGAGAAATCATGATCGTTCTCGCCATGTTGCTTTGTGCAAGACCCAAGGAAAGCTAGGAGGCTGTACAGTTATCTCCCTTGATGTAATTCTAAACTATACAACCTACTACCTCAACCTGGGAACATGCAGTCACAATGGCTGGAAAGCTACCATTTCTTAAGTAGCAAAATTACAGGTTAGTCTTACAATAGTTCTTCGTGCTGTCACCTATTTGGGCCATTCATAAAAGACAACACATCAAACGACCTAACACCAGAGAAAATAGCACAAGAACCTTGGCTTGAGCTTGCTATGCAAACAGGAAGAGTGTGTATATTGGGCGCTGGTCTTGAAATATTTGCACATGAAAATTATAGAAAAGTTATACATGGCAGTTCTGACCAATCTAATGCCCTTTGGCATCCACTAAAGGAATAGAAAAGTAGAACAATATTTAAACTTGGGCAATTGAAAAAAAATAGAAAAACAAATGTTTTCCTTGTAAAATTAAGAAACCAAAATCTCTAAAGGATCAATAAACAAGAAACTTAAGTTAAACCATGGTAAAAAGATAGAAAACAGGATTCTGAATAAAGTAGAGATAAACAAATACTATAGAAGTCATAATGAACATTCACCCAGCAGAATTTATGATATATTACATAATTCTCATATTGGTAAAATACCTTTTCTTCCAGAACTAATTTTCAGTATTTTTTCATAAGTCTGTTCTCAGCAGTTTATTTAGCAATGTATGAAAACATGCCTTTATATATTTTCTTTATAAGGAAAGGTGACAGAGTTCCCTCTTGATACTAATGCCTGTCTTTCTGTCTGTCTCTCTCTCTGTCTCTCTCCACTCCCAGTTGGTTGCTGAAGCAAGAGACAGATTCTTCCAAGGTTGGTGACTTCCCATCTCACACTTGGTCACATTTTTATTTTCCAGTAAGAATCACTCTCTGGTTTATTTATGGCCACTGCTCATTGCTTAGATGGACTCTGCTTTTGCCTGGTAAAGTCCAAGTCACAAAAAGACTGCTCCCAGGAAAACACACTGGAAATCTGACCCTACCACTCTAAATTTACAGCAAAGATTCAAATGCCATCTAGCTGTTGTTTCTTATGATATTCAACTAGCCCACAGAAAGGTGATTTGTCCAATTTTTCTAATTCTATTCTCTTATGTAAGTTTCATGGAATGGGGCTGATTTTCTAAGTGGACTGTCTCTGTTGAGTCAAAGGTAATTTTTGATGGGGAGGAAAACTGAAGTAGTTTTATCAAACAAACTCCCATTCTTCCATCATATATCAGTTTAAAGAATGTTTCTTCTGATTATCTCATAAATACATATATAAACATATATATATTTCTAATTTAACCCTCACAAAATTGCATTGTAATATATCTGTTTGTCTCTTTCACTAGACACTGAACTATGTAAGTTCCACCTTACTGACCTTCGCAAGTCTAGACCACCTATATAGCTAGTACTTGGTACATGATAGAGCTAAAACAAAACAGAACAACAGGAGTATTTGTCCAATTAAAACAAGAATGTACATATGAATGGATAAACGAGAATATAAATAATCCTAAAGTGAAGGTCCAGGTGATTTTTATGTCTAGTCACTTGTTCTTCTACTTACATTGGAACATCATTACTGGCAAGAGCAAGGAGGATTTGCTATCAAAATCCCAGGGTGTGGGTCATGGGGATTAATCAGAATGGATGAATTCAACCTGACAAGTTTACTCTAGATCCTCAATCACATATCAAAATTCATGGAGTGCTTCTGAGTCTTCTGTGTCTAGATGCTCACTTTTGGAAAAGACAATTCACCATGACGCATAAAGAAAATATAATTAATTTTGTTCTTCTTCAACTACTTTCATGTACAATTTGCATTGATAATTTGCTTGATTCTGTAAACATGGTCAGGATATAACCCTTATAAATAGAAAACAAGGCAGAAAAGTAAGACACAACAAGGAAAAGATAAGCTTTGACATGCTAGAATGCTGATGTATTAGCCTAAACACATAGCTGAAGCAGTTTCTAAATACTTGGAAATGAAAAACTTGATTTTTCTCCATGTACCTTCTTATCCAGGGGGTTGAAGACACAAAGATGCTGTTTTTAGAATACTAATGGTTTTCAATACCCTGCTCTTTTGGTTGTGTGAATTTCCTTGTTTATTTACACTGATTTTAGCCCATTATCATGTATTAGTGCAATTATGGCTCATTACATAATTAGTGTAAATATTTGCAAGCATGTAATAATAACATGCAATTATGATATGGAATGATGTAATAAAAATTCTTATTGAAAAGTGAAAGTAAAAAATTAAAAAGTAGTATTTATAGGATAGTAAGAATTACATATTTTTAGCCATAGAAAATCTTTCTGTATTCTTTAACTTCCAAAATTATTTTCCATAGATACTCTGAACATGTGTTAAAGGATTCTCAATCTAAGAAATATTGAGGCTTATGCACTACCAGCAGCAATCCCCCAAATGAAGTAAGGATGACCCTCAAACAATGCTAAGAACATATGGGATTAGGAAGACACACGGATTCTCCATTAGTAAGGGTATTCTGTATCTTATTAGGCATTTGGAAATTGGAACTATTCGATCATTAAAACATGTGATTCATTAAAATACACGTCTGTATGGCTGACCTGCCAGTCTGCAAAAGGGCTTCTGATCAGATAATCTGTTTTCTGAACCCAGAGCTATATCTTTGTCTGTTAGCAAAGTGATGAATGAATAAGGAAGCAAAGGAATGATAATTCTTCTAGTCTTATGGATACTCCAAGAACAAAAAGTGGTCTTTTTACAACCCATACTTTATTAACCACCATTTAAAATACCAACAAATCTTTGAAAATCTTTGATGAGCCATTCAGATTGACTTCTCTGTAGAATTTCAATACTATTACAGACATAGAAGCTTTTAAAATCTTAATTGGAGAGGCTAGCAGCATTTGATGAAGTTAAATCCCATGACCAGAAGAGGAAGATCTATAGGACCTAACAAATACTGAGAAGTGATTGGTAAGTATATTGAAAAAATAAGAAATCCTGTTGATTAAAAGTTAAAGTGAATTCTGTCACAAATATATCATTTTGTAAGCATTTTACATAGCATTTCTTGCTATGTAAAGAAATACAATGAAAATTTTGAAGAATAAACAAGAAACTCTTTCAAAGCTAAATATTAGCTTCCCCCTCTCCAAACTCTGGTGATGAAGGGTGAGTCGCTTTATAAAATGCAATTCCTGGAGTAAGAATTTTTTTTTCTATTTTAAAAAAGTATAAACTACATGCTGGAATTATAATTTATTAAATAAATGTTTAATAATGATGATTTGAGAATTTTAATGAAACGAGTTTGCTTTATATCCATTCTCTCAATATCTCCATGCTAAATTGGCTATGCAAGTATATTTCCACAGCCTTTTTGAGGAATCCTGAAATTACCTTACTTTCTGCATGTTTTCTGTAGAATATCTGGTATACTCTAAGGGAGTCCCAAAGGAATAATTAACATCTAGAGAACCATTCACTGATGAACATGGAAGAAGGGAAAAATATTGAATTTTATCATTGTGTAAAGTATTTAATATCCTGTTTCTTATAGTCAGTGTCCAAGGCTTTAGGCTTTCCACTAGAATATTTTCTAACCAAATGAATCAAATAATGTTTGAGGGCTTTTAGAAGATTTGAAATGGCAGATGCTCTACATAATTTTTTTCCTTGGGATGAAAGATTTACAAGCCTCCTGAAAAAGAACAATTCAGCAGTCACTTACTGACCATCCTGTAGTCCTAATAGTTTTGTATAGGGCAGATTGAGAGCTCAAATCCCCATGGATCCATGAATACCACCAATAATCCCACTGGTAGCACATTTAACAATAGCAGGTGAAAGGATCAGGAGGAGAAGTATGATGTTGCTTGTACAAACAACTGTTTACCCAGCGGAAGTGCAAGATTAATTTACTGGCAAGTTACGCATTCCAAGTCAACCACTTCAAAGGGGCATGTAAAACAAACTGAGTAGATGTTTGCTTAGTAGGTGAATAAAGACCTTGGGTTAACAATTATATATGACACACACCAATGAGGGCAGTATTTATCTTCTGAATGCAACGATCTATCACTCCATATTGAAGCAATGGTTTGTCCACAACTTAAAAGTTGAAACCTACCTAAAACCTTCCTCAAGACTATGCAAAGGAAATTCATACAATAGTACCCTCTCGATGTAGCACTTACAGTGCTATATATTTTGCTACTTCTGCATATGAGTCCTATGCCTGGGTCTTTCTAATTCAGAAATACAAAATTTCATTTTAATATACTCAACAGAAAAGTTCTAGTTGTTCCTAAACAGTATGACTCTTAAGAAAAGTTAAAATATGTTCACTTGAACTTCAAACGTTTTCTGATGCTAACCCGTGAACTATTTCATTTTCACTCTTTTTCATTAGAAAAGGCTACACACACACAGAAAAAAAAAAAAGATTTAAAAATCTTACAGGCATCACTGGTACTGTGCTAGATGAAAAGGGAATGCAAAAGTTTGAGTCATCCCAAATCTGATCAACTTTTCACCCTGGTTTCTGTTTACAGACTCTTCAGCTCACATTGTTGGAATGAGACAAATATAGCCAGTTTTGCTTTGATCTGTGGTCAGCTTGGCTTTCCAATTCTGGCACAACGGTGACATTTAAGAGGCAAAGGGATAAAATTATTTTCATTCCAGTCTTTTAAACATGATAAAGACTTACAAAACAGCTCAGGCCAAAGATGAATTTGGATCTAAACAGGCCGTATTAAAAAAAAAATCTCCTTATCCTGCTGAGTATTTACAGAAGTATAAATAGTTAAGTAGGTAAACACATCCATTCCCTTCAATCATCTTGCTTATTAAGACAAAGACTGATTGGATTGCACTGGGAGAATAATGTGGGAGGAAAAATTGCTACAAGGTACAACCCAAACTAGGGTGAGATTGGTTTTGCAAACAAGTCTCTGTCACTTCCCAGAAAAGATTATAATAACTTTGAAAACAATTAGTCAAGCTTCCACAAAACAAAAGGAACCTTTGTCTGTCTATCTATTTACTCATCACTCAGCAGTCATCTGAATCACACGAATTCTTCCTGTCTCACCTACAAGCTTGGTTTCCTAATTTGGCAGCTTAGACCTGTTTGAAGAGATAGCAGAATTGAGGGCAAGCCTATTAATTAACCTTATCTATTTCAGATTCAAAGGTCACCTTTCTCCACTTCAGCCCCACCTTCCAGTTCTCCCACTCTCGAAGGAAAGTAAGAGAAGAGAGGGAGAATAAAAGAATGTGCAGGGATATTGAGTGGCAGCCAGGCTGAGCCCGGGACTGTGATATTGCCTCACAGACACAGACCTGTAGACACAAGCTTGTGTGGACAATCACCACAAGTTCGGATCTACGGGTTTGTGGCAACAGGCCTCGGTATCTTCTCTCCTGTGGAGATATGTCTGAAAATAAAACGTTAAAACCATTAGTCCAACAAAAGATTCTGTCATTCAATTGTTTTATGCCAGAAATGGCAAGGATTTTATTCTGCTCTCTAAAGGGCAAAAGTTAAGTAAAATCTATTCTTTTCTGAGTATTCCCCTTAATTTTCACTCATTCCACAATACAGTGGATTTTAGATAAAATTCAGCATTTTACTATGTAATATTTGGAATTCTCACATATTCCATTCTAAATATATGATCTGAGCAAAGTAATTTTAATGTAGCAAAAAAATCAGCAGAACTTTTAAAAAATGCTTTAAATTATAAGCAGAGAGAGAAAAAACACATGAACACCCAAGTGCAAGGTCATTTTTTAAATACCTGTGATTCCATGAAAAAGAATGAAGAAATTTTACTTTCTCATTTGCATTCTTGAAAACAACTGGAATAAACCAGCAAGCACTAACAACAGATTTGAAAGAGTGTTTTCTGAACACTGTGCTAGAGATTTCCAGCTACATTAAATTGGAAGTTCATCTTCATGAAAAGTTTCTGGTTTTGTTCTCATCTGATCCCATTATTGGTCCAAACACCAACGATGATCAAGTTTCGGTACATTTTGAATCACATAGGAAATTACATAATTGCTACCCCCAAAACTGTGAGTACAGAGAAGAATTTATTTCTTCTAAAAGGATTTTATTTGTCCACATTCCATCCTTTCTGAGAAGCCGAAGTTCTACATCTAATAATGGGCGCCTAAAGCAATGAACTTTTATTAATGGTTCCTTTTGTGAATTTTATTGAAGACATACTTTTAATCATATGAATTGCAAGGACACATGTTGGAAAGCTAAATAGTTTCCCTCCTTATATGCTGGGAAAAGCATATACTTCCATCTTTTTGAATGACCTAAAAAAGACCTTTGTAACTTTTGTTAGCTATCAGTATGAGTCTTGACTCTCAAAACAATCTGCTTTGCCTTGACAAATGGACACTCACTTCTTTTTCAAGAATCTTGGAGATGAAGTGAGGCTCTGCTCATAGCAAAAAAGATAGGAATGATTGGGGAATTACCCAGAGAAAAGATTGGACCCTCTGCATACAATCCAAAAGGTAAAATCAAGAGAACAGGAAGCCAGCAGTAGGAAGAACAGGAACTGAGACACAACATCCATCAATACTTCACTGTCTGCCTATTTCTTCCAGGAGCCTGATGATGCTTTAGAGGGTACCAAAGCTGAGTATTCACTTGTAGCTCTGGAAAAATTGATTTGCAGATTCAAAGACACAACAATAGCAAGTGGAAATAAATAGTATCCATATCAGAAAACCCCCAAATGGTCTTAATATATCCTGTTTAAAAATGTTCTCTTCTGTTATAAAATAAAAGGTTTTAAATTAGCCTTGAGCTTCTTATTTTCCTTTGATCTCTCTGACAAAGGAATGGGGCCACAGGTATTTAATGATAGGTATTGGAACACTGTCAAGGATTGCTGAAATACGTGTGACATAGGAGCTCACATGAAAATCTAAGAGAACAGGACCAAGGTTTCAAAATAAATGAGAATTGCTACTACAGACTAAGCATCCGTAATTCAAAAATCCAAACCCAAAACTTGCTGAGTGCTGACATGATACTTACCACAAACGGAAAATTCTGACCTCATGTAAAGGATCTCAGTCAAAATGCAGATACACTAAAAATACTACATAAAACCAGGCGTGGTGGCGCACGCCTTTAATCCCAGCACTCGGGAGGCTGAGGTAGGCGAAGCGTTGTGAGTTTGAGGCCAGCTTGGGCTACAAAGCGAGCGCAAGGCCGACCTAAGCTACACAGTGCGACCCTGCCTCAAAAAACCAGGGCTGGGAGTTTGGTTCAGTGGCTTAAGCACCTATCTAGCAGGTGCGAGGTTGTGAGTTCAATCCCCGGTGCCGCAAAAAAAAAAAAAAAAAAAATACTACATAAAATGACCTTTGGGCCATGTGCATAAGGTATATAGGAGACATAAATGAATATTGTATTTACATGTGGATTCCATTATCAAAATAATTCAATATATTTGCAAGTATTCCCAAACTCAAAATCATCAGAAATGTGAAATACTTCTGGCCCCAACTGTTTTGGATAAGGGACACTCAACCTATATCATGTTTATTAAAATAACATAATGCATTATTATTGCACTGTTTGCAATGGACTAAAATATATCTAAGTGGTACATTTAGTCATTCAGATAGCACCACATTCATAAATCTTCTTGGTACTATGTCCATAGAAAGGCGCTCAATGCTATTGCAGGTGGGAACATCTTTTATTTTTCTGTAGCATACACAGGACAGATAGAAATTATTCATTTAAAAGAATTACTAATACTAGCTTCCAAACAATCTGAAGTTTTAAATTCAGACAATAAAAGAGCAATCAGAAGATAGCCAGGCTGCCAAGAAGAAAAAAAAAAAAAGAAAAGAAAAGAATTTAATAGTGAAGGAGTATGTTTGATAATAGACATATTCCCTAACATGATAAAGAAACTTTGAGTGGAGGAAGAAAATAAGGATAGATTCTTTTCAGAGGAAATTTTGGCTTCCTTCATTAAATAAGATTTCTTGATCTATAATAGATAGTAATACAAGTAATTAAATTGGAAGATAAGAGCCAATACTTACAAACAATGGCCAAACCAGAGTAAGGTAATTTACCGAGCAAATACATCATTTATGTTATTAAATACTTTGAGGTGGTACAAATTCTTTCAATGACACTATACAGAGTAACTACCTATGTCATGACACCTGAGTTCGTCCTACTCACTGGCTGTGTACTGGAAAGTTTCACAAACCATCACGTAGTATTACCAATCTAGGACTAAACTTAAAACATCAGTATTATCATTCTGCAATGTATACAAACTCCATCTCTCAGAATTCAGAACACTTGTTAGGCCTTTTAGAGCCAATTCTCTAATTGTTACACTTTTGAATTTAAATGACCAATATTGCCAGAGTTTAGGATGAGTTCTGCTATCACTGTCAAAAAGAAGCAAGTTTTTTTATATAATGAATTTTAAAAACTGTTCCATATTTCATGGAATCAACTGCCATGGCTAGTCTACTCA
Organism: Dasyprocta punctata; assembly: GCA_004363535.1. Lineage (NCBI taxonomy): Eukaryota > Metazoa > Chordata > Mammalia > Rodentia > Dasyproctidae > Dasyprocta > Dasyprocta punctata. The sequence goes on from RJWM01001164.1 coordinate 126,634, forward strand.
TTGGCTATGAAAATTATAAAACTGGTTGCTATTTTTTTAAATTACACTTAAAATATAATATTCTTTAACATTCCCTAAAAATGTACAATGATTTAGGAAATGTAAAGGTTTGGGGGAAATTACAAGAAAATGTGATTACCTGAAAAAAGGTAACTTCTTAGGAATCTTACTTTCTAAATCTGCATCCATCTTGCTAGACCCATATCTTCAAATCATTCACTTGTGTCTAGAAAATAAGACATTTAAAATATTTTTAATTGAATCACTCTTCGTTTGTTGTTTGGTTACTTTTTAACACCAAATCCTTTTGTAAAGTTAAGTTGAAAGTAATACCAGGACAAGAGTACAAAAAATATCAAAAACTGAAATAAAAATATTTCTGAAAAAACACTGGGAGACATTATGTTTACTTTATTTCCAGCAAAACACATAATAAAAAGTTCTGTAAATAAGTAACTTTCACATTTTTCCTGGAATTTCCCTGGCTACCAAGAGACCTTGAAAATGATTATACCCAAAAAATAATCAAATAGGAATGTGAAATCTCAGAGTACTCTCAAATTCCTGTGTTTTATACTAAACCACTCACTTGTCAAAACTGATTAAGAGATAAACTATTAATACTTAAAAATGGTTATGGTACAATCACCAAATAGATTAGCCTGGCCTGATATAGCATCTTTGAGAAACCAATTTAACTTTTTATTTCTGAAATTATTCAGGAGTTCTTATTTCTCTCTGTGGACAGGGTTGTTAAAAAGGAACAGGTAGGGGGTTGGGGATATAACTCAGCAGCAAAGTGCCTGCCTGGCAAGTATAAGGTCATGAGTTCAATTCCTGGTACAAAAAAAAAAAAAAAGGATTAGATACCTGATTGTGGAGGATTTGTGAGTCTAACTCTTTCTACTTCACCAAGATTCTTGGCTTCCATTCCAATGTTCTTTCACTGGCCATGTTTCAGAGGCAGAATTTGCATTTCCTTCATTGTTCCTTTACTAATAGAAAGCTAACTCACTCTGCAGCCGCTTGCAAAGGGGAAAATTTATTTGAGTTTTATCCTGGACTTGAACACCAAATCCATGGTGATGTCAGCAGAACTACACCTGCAGAAATATTTTCTGCCCTTCATTCCCCTTCTTTTTTAAAAGACGTACATCCTGTGCAAAATCTCAGTGGACTTCCTTTGTCCCAGAGATAGTGCAATTTGATTGACAATTTTTGATGAAGGAAAAGAGGGTGGCATGATGAGGAAAAAAGAAACATAAAAGAGAAAGATAGAAAAAGAAAGAAGGAAGAAAGACAGACAGACAGAGACAGAGACAGGACCATGACTGAGAAAGAAGAAAGAAGGGAAAGGACAAGAAAAGGAAAAGGATAAGGAAAAGAAGTCTTCAGCAAGGTCATTGAAATCTACCCTTTGGCAGTCACCCTGATACCCAACATAATGAAGAAAGGAGAGATCTAGTTTTTGGCCCCCTTATGACTTTTCAGTTTCCTTGAGGTCATTTCTTTCACACTCTGCAGCCTGTTTTTTTTGGGTTTTTGTTTACGTTTTTGTTTTTCCTGAAAAATTCAATTTCCTCAATAAAAGGGAAACATCCAGCAATTGCTTCTCCCGGGGTTGCTGTGCCATGCATCATGCCACATGTCAACCTGTGGTGCTGCCACGAGGGTACCAGAGCACAGCGCGGAGGCATTTCTCCAGCACAGCACAGTACCAAAGCCAGATAGTTAGGCTGAACTTAATTCCTTACCCAGGAAAACTGACCACAATGGAGATGGGGAGCAAAGAGGCCGACAAAGCCATGCCATGGTTTTTGTGCTCCTTTCTAGCAATGGAAAGTTTAGAAATTGGTATTTGTAATCTTCCTACAACATATTCCCTGTATTTAAAAAATTTTATGAAAAATGACAAATAAATGTATGTGTAGTTTGACTAAAGAACAAAGGCATGAAAAAATGGCATGAGAGAATGAGATAGATTGGATAAAATGGCGTCCTCAGACTGAGGTATGTAATAAAAAAAAAATCTAAATCCCCTTCATGATCACTTACCAGAGATGTATAACAGAAATCAACAATTTAAGAGTGAGAAATAGGAGGCAAATTTGCTCTTAACACACTCGATGAAACAAAAGAGAAAGTGATTCTGCCAGTAACAAGTTGCTTCGTGTACAGCTGGCTTAGAGAGACTACTTTCACTTTGGAAAGGCATAAGTTCTCACGATGACAATTTTCCTTCCTTTTTAAAATGAAACAGTGTTAGCCTATAACTTCCTTTGTAGCTATATTGTTAATATTAAAGCAGGGAAGTAGGGTTGAAATGAAATAATAATAATAATAAGATCCTAATTGTGACCAGGAAACATAAGACATTTTTTAAAAATCAAATGTATGTCATTACATTAATACAAGTGAACTACATGCTGCCCGAATGCTTGCTATACACCAGCCAACTTTAACATTTTCTATGCAAAACTATGTTCTGCTCTTCAGAAAGCATACCACAATTAGATTAGAAAATGGGGCAACAGGGAGAACGGATTAAATCACTTAGATCCTGCAAGGAAAGATGTGCAATATGAAAAAAAAAAAAAAAAAAAAAAAAAAAAAAAAAAAAAAAAAAAAAAAAAAAAAAAAAAAAAAAAAAAAAAAAAAAAAAAAAAAGAAAAAAAGCAGTATTTTTTTTCAGAGCTTTAACAGTAAAACAATGGGAATCTTGTTCTGGGAAAGATACAGAAGAGCCTGGAACTTCCACAATTATACTTACAGAAAAGAAGCAACCATCAAACCCAAGAAACTAGATTCCGCTGAAGCAGAAAGCCCTTTTCCTCAGTCCAGGGCACAGGTCCACTGAGAGGGACAGCCACAGACCTGCTGTGTGCTGCACCCCAGGAGGCCACCTCTCTCATCCAGGACTTTGCTGCCTATTGATTTCTATATTTCTCTCTTCTTTCGGAACAACAGGCAGCCAACTAGAATAAAATTTTATAACGTCTCTGCCAAACTGAAGTTTGAAAAAATATTAGCCCATATACCTATTCCTTGGTCTCAACTTGTAAAAAAATCGTTTTTTTCTTTTGCTTTCTAGTCCTCTGCCTACCCCTAATATTCATTCCCCCACTCTGCCCCCCATACACACACACACACACACACACACACACATGCACACACACACAAACTGCTGCTTGGTCCAATCTGGTGCTTGCTTAACAACAGCAGAATGACAAGCAACATCTGTTTGTAAAAGAGCCAAAAATCAAACCTTAACATTTTTTGGCTAGGTTTCTCTTTTCTTTTTTTCCCCTGACTTTAAACTGGGAGGAGCAAAAAAGGAGAAATATTAAAATTTATATTCTGCATTGCCTCAATGAGGAACCATCTCTGCTCCTCAGGGCTGTCTGAAGGTAAAGTACTTTTAGGGGAAACCACTGCAGTATTTAGGGTTTTCTCTGCTGAAGCAGTCACGTGAAATCTAACATAGCAAATCTCTACAAGTCAGTTTTTGTCTAACAGCCTTATATTCATCTTTTAATTAGAATTGCCCAGGCTTTTGTGTTTGTGGAGGAGAAGGATGATGAGAGAAGCAAGAAAAGCAAAAGAAGAAGAAAAAAGAAACAGCAGAGAGGAAGGGAGCTCCGTTGCTTCTTCCTTCTTTCCAATCACCCAGGCACACAAACGGGCACGTTTACACACAGGAGCATCCACCATACAGTAAGGCTGCAGCACAAATCCTCACAGCTGTGGCCATCAGCAACCGGCTCCAGCTTTCGCCTATGAAGATGTGGATTTTTGGGAAGCTACCAACAGTCCACAAAGTCACAATGCAAAGGATCACAGCTACCTCCATGGTGGGGGTGGGGGGCTGGTGCTGGTAGGAAGGAGAGAGCCTCACTCACCAAATCTAGATTTTACCCCAACAGAGGGAAAAGGGGGACTATGAGAGACTACTCCCCTTGCATTCAGGATTTGGAAGAAACTCACACACATCAAGGAAAAAAATAAATTCAGACAAGTTGCTAAGGAGACTTGTGTAAACTCCAAGCACAGACATATTTCTTGGCCTTTCCCCCTGTGCTCCATCTTGTATTCTGATCACGCAGCTCTGCGGCAACACTGCACCAACCTTCTGCATTGATCTTGGCCTTCACTCTGCAGACTGGCAGAGCTCGCTAGTGGTGGATATCATCATCTTTCAAAGTTAGCAAGTTAAAAGGGTGTGCGTATGTGTATGCATGTGTGTGGTGGGGAAAGGGTAGATTTTAATTTGGAATTTTTAAAATATAGGTGTTGAGCAAAAAAGAATATTTACACTGCATATTTTGGGAGCAGTAGAGAAAGGAGAAGCTAAAGGGTCTGGCTCTGGAAATTTCCCCCTGCCTGTAGAGTCTGTCCTTTATTTGTGTCCTTACACTTCCTCCATATGTCTAATAAAAAATCCTGCCCCCTGGCAGAGCTTGAGTCTTTGCAGATTAGGGTTTTGCAGAAAGCAGTGCATTTGACAAAGCGGAATTCTGCTCCCTGCTCCCTTCCTTAGGAAGGTGTCCCAGGAATAAACTTAGTTTTTAAGAACTAAGAAAGTTTCTAAAGCTTAATTCAAACCTCTTTGGATTCTAAGTCAGTTAACATTTCAGAGGAAAGACTTCAGCCTGGTCTCCATTCTCTGGAGCAGAGAACATCTCCTAGAGTGACACATCTTCAGTAGCAGCTGATATATGTCAACATTTGATTTAGGAGAAAATTAACATTTTCTTTGAGGACAAAGATGTTTATACACTCAAAGCCAATATTTCCCCTTCTCAGTCCCTGTATTCTAATTTCTACAATTTTTCTCCAGGTCAGGGATAAAGTTAACCAACAGACCAAATCATTGTTCAGGTGCTGGGGCAAACCATTTGTCTCAATGTCTGGCCTGTATGTATGACGGTGGATACTTATATGTGTATATTTTCATGTGCATTTGTGCATGTGTTGTATGTTCATGCACGTATGTTTAAGTATGGTTTTCTGCATTTGTGCACCATATATACTTACGTTTGCTTTTTTTGTGTCATGTATGTTTTAATGTGTTTTCTATACACATGCATATTTGTGCGTTTTATGTATACTTCATGTGTGCATGTGTGTTTAAATGTATGTGCCTCTATGTATGTACATGTGTATGCATGTGTGTATGTGTTGCTCTGCCTCTCCATGATGGTGAAATTAGTAAAACAAATATCAAGATAGGCCATGGGTACCTGCTCAGTTCCCTCCCAAATTAGAGAAGTTCATATAATCCCTCACCCCCAGTGATAATGAAGTTTCAGTGCAAGGTGATCAACTAAACCTGCCAATACAGCCAGTTTTTGGAGGAGAGGCCATGACATGAGATAGTGACAAAGGGATGGGAAACGTTTCTGCATTCAGTGCAAAGGATTGGGAGTGTTTCTTTATACTCCAAGAAGGCTATGCTGCTTCCATGTCTTCACTCTGCCAACCTTTATTTGGTTTTCACACTTCCAAACTAAAGCAAGCTGTGCTGCCTCAGTTGAAATAAGGCCGCCAGGCAACTCTTAAGCTAGCAAGATGGAGGTTTTGCTTCCTCCATTTGCAGACAAGACATAGTCTTGCAACTAGCCCTGCTTGCCTATCCTTTCCACATGGCGCTACACGAAATTAAGCTCTTCATTTCATGGAAGGGGAGATCCTTGGAGTTTTGTGATCTTCTCCATACAAAATATATTCTCAGTTGTTTCTGGGGACCAAGCCCTCATGAATCAATCAAACTAAAAAATGAACCTGCTGGAAGATGAGTAAGTTGTGCCTACCCCTGCAGGCAACAAGGCAATTACTCTGTGGTGCGGGTCACCTGGGGACAGGGAAGGGATATCTGCACTTTAAGTTTTCCCAGAAGTCACTCAACTCCAGGAAATTCTGCCTTCTTAACTTTTTGTCTATTTGCCTGCATGCTAGCGCAGGGAGGGTTGTCTCACCTTAATGCAAAGGGATATCTATTAAAATACTACATGATTCTATGTTACTGAAGAGAGAAAGAATTAATTTATAGGTTCAAAGAAACTGACAGTACTGAAATAGAAGTTTCTTTTCAATCCAGATTGCCCCAAAATGCATTGCCTCATAAATTTGCTAACTGCTTCCTCAAATTTCCCCAAAGAACAGAAAGCATATGAGATGTCTTTTATTATTCCATCACCTGCCCTTCCTTCAACCCTGCCAATCCTTTTTGGGGGAAAAAATAAAAGGAAATTTAATAGTAGACAAATGATCAACATGGCTGGACTAGCTTGAAAGGGACTCAGCATCAGATGCACAGAGGGAATTTAGATATCCTTCAGATTAAAAAAAAAAAGTTTTTCACATCATGTTGGCAAGTCTTTACAGAAGCTGCTCTTTGAGGTATGGAAAGAAAAACCGCCATATTAACAGTGGTTAGCAAGCTGAAATGCCACTCAGACATACAGTATCTTAAAGAATAGTGGGACACAACTTCTATTTTCAGCATGGATATAGACCTGTATTTGAATGAATGTGCAGATTTATAAATTGGCCTAAGTGCTTGCCATCCAAATCTCTTACCTGTAACCCTGAGATTAAAGATTACAATTTTTTCACATTTTAAAAATTGACTTTTCTTTACTCCACCCTGAAAATCAGTCTCATGCCCTGTATACAAGATAAGGGGCAGAATATTCTGCCTCTCCAACATTTATGAGTTAGTGCTTCAGATTGTAAAGCACTTTACACATCATTTGGCAACTGCCTCCTAAGTCTTGTTGGTAATATTACTCCACAATGTGCAGAGTTGACAAAGAGGAAAGCTACGTTTTCCAAAGCTCATATATTACCTAATGGTAGCATCAGAATGCATATTCCTTTCCCCTCCCCAAACTGGCAAAAGGGTTCTTGGTATGGGTAAGGAATTTGGAGGTGGCCCTTCTCTCATATGACTTCACCTGTTGATCAGCATGTTTTATCACATTTGGTCCCAGGACACAAGACTATGAGCCACATGTACATTAGCAGCTGCAATCTTATTTAATTCCAAAGACTAGGCAACCAAATGATCATATTAAAGGTTGATGTCAGAGAACAACAAAAGTTGAGAAGAGTCTCCAGCAAGGTATCCTAGTCAAACCAATTCAACTGTGTTTTCTGAATGCAACTGACAGATAACAGATCTCAAGATCACGACTCTGCATATTGGTTTAGGCCATCTACACCCAGACTAGAGTCCATCTATCCCTTACCTGAGATAACTGTCCATGCTGTCTGAGTTACTACTATTTTTCATACATGGGATAGGACCAAGTAGAGGGCAAAATCAAGATCTGAAGAGAGGACAGTAAGTTTAAGTTTAAAGCGTCCCATGTAATATTTTTACTTATTTTTCAAATATCAACAAGTCAAGTCATTATTAACATATTATTTAAAAATCACTACTGTTCCTCAGAGGGCAATCAAGTGGTTACCATGCTGTTCTTTGGTAGAATTAATTTCTAATATAACCACAACTGCATTTTCATCTCATGTGAATAATTTATTTCTGACATTTAATATGGATCAGACATCACCTCAGGGATGGCTCATAAAGGCAGAATCATATTTCCCATTTCTTACGGTGTGTTATTTTTGAGTTGGTGGAAAAAAATGGGTGGGGTACATGGAAACCAGTCTCGATTCCCATCTAAATGATTTCTGAACAGAAATGCCTAGCAAAAGTCATACATACAGCTCAAAATTCCTTCTTGAAACATTAGTTATACCATGAAGAACTCTGGTGCTTCCTTTTGAGGTACCAGAAAAATTTTATTTTTAGAAATGGAGTCACTTATTCCAACTCTGCTGAACTAGTAGGGAGTGCCTGGAACATCAACTGAGAAGGATTCTGAAATTACGTCTGATATCAGTAGCAATGAGTTTATGAGCACTTAGTGAGCTATTCCTGCCAAGGGGGAAGAAAGCTGACAATGACACGTATTATCCAGTATTTTCCATTTCTGACTGACCTCAAACTTTTCTGATATCACCATGTTTTTTTGTTGTTGTTGTTGTTGTTTTCTTTTTTTTTTTTTCCATGACAGCAGGGACACACTATTCAGCAATCTCTAACGCAATACATTTCTCAATTCCTGAGAAGAATTATTTTAATTATTATTTCATCTGCAAACACTGTAGCTCAAGTGTTACTCACATGATACTTAGGACACACTATATGTTAGGTCGAAAAGACACCTGTCTCCCATCCATGGGAGATATGTGTGTACTGACAACTAAGTCTGTATTTAAAATAAGAAAAATCAACAAAAAGATGTTGGGACCTCAAAATTCATTAATCTGAGCTCTGGTTTTCTTTAAAATCTATGTATGATGATAAACTTTACAGCAAAGACCTTTCCCTGGGCAATACAACTGGACCACACAGCCATGACCATTTCTCCTGGCATACATAGAAGGTTTCTGAGGATGAGTGGGATAAGTGGTGGCAAGGATGAACACTGTAACACAATACAGGTGCTTTGCATCTTACCTTATTGACCTTGCCTGGCCTACTAAGACTAGAAGGTTGGATGTCCTGCTGAACAGGATGTAATGCCAGCAGACTTGTCCTTTACTTAGGACACTTTGCTGCAGCAGAAGCACCAGAGAACACTGGGGTCTGAGAAGCTTTATCACTGTAAATGAAACATCAGTGTGAATACATGGGTTCATTGATGAACTGGTACCTTTACAAGAAGATTCACTCTGGGGTCCATGTAATCCAAGGAGAAGTTGCTTTTCAGACAGATATAAAAAAAAACCACATTAGATACTCTTTCATTCCTATCAATCTGTGTTTCTCTACTAAACTCATATGATGGGTTGTGAAATCCATCTTCCCAAGAGATAGGCCAGAGAGCTCCCCAAGGGCAATTAGGCATAGATTCCAACCTGTGAGGAATCCAACCTTATATCCATATTTCCAGGATAGAGGGTACTTTTCTAGACTCAGGTCTAAGGAACTAGCTTCATTTACAGTGAAGGAAGAGACCTTCTAGTTTATAACATACATCATTCATCCTTTTGTGACTGAGCAAAACAGATCAGCTTTACAGGATCTCCTGAAGATAGACCATCACCTAGTTCATCCTATTGTCACCAGGGAGAACTACAAATGATTTCTCCAGCTCCATCCCACTTTCAATTCATTTGGCAAATAGACAGGAAGGGTCAGGGCTGCCAGATGTTTTTCAGTGACTTGTGTGCACGCAGCTGAGAATTAAGATCAAGTCACTGATGAGTTTTCCTTGTAAACTTAGAGCTCTCAGCAGAAGTGGTGACTAAAAAAGACAGAAGCCTCTACCGCTAAATAAGAAATTTTTAAAGAAACATAGAGGTTTGATGTCCAAGGAGGAAGCCCGGTTAGTGATTAGAAATAAAATACAATAAAAACTTGGTCTGGTTTTTGTTCCCTGGTTTACAAAAAATTATGAGTAATTCCATCTGGGAGGTTAGATAAGCATCACAATTTTAGTGTGTACGCATATTTAAGTCCTAGTAGTGCTTATAAGATCTGATTGCCCATGGAATAGAGAACTACCTTTGCACTGAAGAGACACTAGAGATATCACAGACGGCTCCACCTCCTGCTCAAAACTTCCTTTTACAGGCATAAGAGCAAAAGGATCAAGAGATCCTTGGCTCCCCAGCCTACATTAAGCACCATCCATGTGCAGGAATACATTATGTGTCTATACAGCAACTACGTAGTTGACACAAGTTTGAAGATAGAGATGTTGGTATATTGCTGCTAAAATCCAGAGTTGGATGTTCTTCTTGGCAGATCATTACCCCTCTAGGCTCAGGGCAGACAATGGCACCATCAAATCCTCAGTTAGCCAACATAAAAGCCCTAAGGAGGAGAAATACCAACTGCCTTTCCTACAACATATGGCCAACTGGCCTCACTAACACTAATACAACACTTTTTAGACATCTTAGCAGAGGGCTCCAAAATGGCCCTGCCTCTGCTGTGCATTTTGTTTTTCTTTCTACTAAATCTCTGCCTTTACTGGATTCTCACTTCCCTGCACATGCATACCTCGCAAACGTATTATACCAGATGGGTGCTCAATTCCAGCAATCGCCTGAGAAATTAAATGTTAGAAAATCAATCTAGTCTCCTGAATTTTCCCACTTGAGATTAAGGCTTGAGGTGTCAACATGTCCGTATATGAGACTCAGGGTGTCTTTTCAAAAAAGGCCAATGTGATGGATCCAGAATGGCCTTTATGCTTTATGGGTGTTTGTTTCTTTCCTTCCCAGAAAATGACTGCAGTTCAATTCAGTTTTGTTTCCATTCTGATGGTTGCTATTAATACCTTCTATTTACAGAACACACACCTCAGAGGAGCTCAAAACATTTACAGAAATTAACCAAGCCTTGCAACATCTTGTCAAGTGGTCAAGGACTAGATATTACTTTCTTCATTTAAAAGCAAGAACTGAACTATTAAAAGGGCAAATTTTATTGCTTGCCATGTAGACAGGACACCACTGCCCACCCATTTCCAAGGTTCTGCTTAAGCTGCCAAATGAGTATGTATTTGTTTATACTGTGCTCTAGTATTTTTCAGACATACGCAACTGCATACACATGCATTGTAAAATCCTCATGTACAAAGAACTTGTCTTCTTTCCATGATACTCCCCACAAGAGTGTGCTACAAGTTGCCTCTGGTAGATGATCACTAATGTGTGACTGATTGATTTGCAATAAATTAATACCTCTCCTAAAGCACTTTTCTCCCTCCCTTTCCAGAAGATTCTTAGATTCTGTGCAACTATGACTTTCTCAGGTTGCCCTGAGGTCCTATCAGGAGCCAGGTTTTGGGTGATTTTGTATTCCCTACCTTGTCCAGCACTTACCCTACTGTGATAATTAGAAGGTACCACAGCAACAAGAAAAGAACCTTGTCTTTGAGACAGATGGGACTCCTTTGGAGTCCCACTTCTGCCCTTGGCAGACTTTGAACAAGGTAATTCACTTTTCCCTAGCCTGTATATGTAAAATCAGTATAATAAAATTAATCATTAAGATTCCTGGGACCTATCCCACATCTCAGTCGGACTCTTTGGTATCATGATATAGGAATCTGTGTTGTGCAAAATTTCTCTATTTAATTTTTATTGAGGTATAATTAAAAATTAGGAATTACACATGTTTAAGATGTGTAACAAAGTTTTTTTTATAAATGCACAAATTGTGACATGATCACCACATTCCAGCTAATTAAAATATCAATTACCTCAGAGTTATCATTTCTTTCCTCCCCTTCATTCCTTCCTTTTTTTCCTTTTCTCCCCCACCCCAGCTTCCTTCTTACGGGAAGAACACTTAAGATCTACTATTGTAGCAAATGAAAGAAGATACAGATGTAAATGGATTAAAAATTTTAATACTGTTAAAATGTCCATATTACTCAAAGTGCTTTAGAGAATCAATGCAATGCAATCTCTCTAAAAATTCCAATAGCATTTTTCATGGAAGTAGGAAAAAAAACCCAATTCCTAAAATTCACAAATACAAAGGCCCCTAACACAATCTTCCACAAGAATAAAATTGTGGAATAACATTTACTGATCTCAAAATATATTACAAAGCTACAGCAATCAAAATACCAGGATCTGTCATAAAATGTACTGTTATATAAACCAATGAAACAATACAAAAAGCTCATAAATCTAAGGTAATAATTATAGTCAAGTGATCTGTGACAAGGGTGGCAAAACAAGTAATGGAAAAAAAACAAATTTCTCCAATAAAGGGTGCAGAAAAATTAAACTATACCCTTATCTCTAGCCATATAAAAATATTGACTCAAAACGTATTAAAGACTTACACATAAGGCCTGAAACTATAAAACTAATAGAAGAAAACATAGAAAAAAGTTTCTTCACATTGGTCTTGGCAATATTTGGATATGATCCCAAAAGCATAAGTAACAAGTGCAAACAAGTGCCTTAAACTAAAAATATTCACAACAAAGAAAACAATCAATGGAGCAAAAAGCCAATATAGGAAATGTTAGAAAAAAAATTCCAAAATATATAATTAATAGGGGTTAGTCTCTTTTCCATCTACAGATAAAAAAGAATCTCTTGGTTAGGTCTTGCTTTTACTTCCTGTTTGACTTTTAGGCAAATCATAACCTTTCTGGGATTTAGTTCCTTTTCTACAATGTAGGGGCTGGATTTTTGATGTTCCTTGAAGTCATAGCATTCTATACTCATGATTACTCCAATTGCCTACCTTTGGGTAGGACTGTACATAAGCTATCTAGGATGGACTAGTCAAGCCTAATTTGAGCCCTCTTTGTTTCTAGGCTGTTACTTGGATACACTCGAAATTGAAAAGGTACTCATTTGCCCTTGCTCTTTTATTGTTTAATTATTAGAATCAACTAGTAAGGATACTCTCTGAGCATTGGCTCTAAATGAGTAAAACATAATTTATTTCTAATAAATTTGTGCTATAATAAAAATATATTAACGTGACTTGATATAACTATAACAAAGAACATCATGAATATATTCTCTCTTTCTCTCTCACACACATACACACATGAAAGGGAAGGGAATACACAGATGTTTGAACAAATACTGAAAACAATGTTATAGAAAGACTATTGAAGAATGCCATAAAATTGTTCATCTCTGGTCTTGGGTATAGATGGAACAAGAAGAATATATTCAGCCATTTTCATGGAAATTAAAACCCAAGAGCATATTTGGCTAACATATTTTAAGAGCAGCAGGACCAAAAAAAAAAAAAAAATGGTAAGTGGTAGTATCCTCCAATAAGTTCCAAAGATTTTTAGAAGGAAAACTCCAAAACAAATTATCTCTTCCTTTAGTCTTCAGCTAGGACATGCATTAATTGGTGTCACAAAGAAAAGGCTCGCAGTCTTAATAAGAGCATTCTGAAAAAGATTTCTACCAAGGGAAAGGACTTGGGAGTCAATAAATCTGGGTTTGAATTCTCCACCCTATTTATTAAGTGTATGATTTGGATGGCTTTTAGTCACTCAGATCCCCAATTTCCTGATGTATAAAATTAGAATATTAATGAGGTCCATTTCACAAGCTTATTGGGACAATGAAATAATGCATGTGAAAGTGCCTAACCTTGTGCCTAATGCACATTAAGCACTGGGTCAGCATTTACAATTCTTTGTGACAGTGTGGGGAAATTGCCCTTCAATCCCTATTTTGTCTTCCTTTTGAGCCTGATGAGGTGGAATGGTGATTTAGCACTCTTTGATAGGGCCATATCTTTAGAATTCTCAAATTGCTTTAATTCCAGAGTTTCCATGTTATTCATTTGTGCTCTATATTCCCTTTGCTAATTTAAACAAATCACAAATATGTATTATGAATCTTTTTGTCCAAAACTGGAACCTAAATATTCTTTTAGAAATACCTTGAAATATATCTTACGAAGAGGGCAAAGTTACTACGCCAACACAGGGTCCATAGCTTGGGACTGATGAATTTTCCTACGTTCTACAATGTGACTTGGTACACAGTATAAGTACCAAATGAATATGCACTAAATGAACACAAGATCTGATGCTTCTATTGCAAAATTGGGATAGATTTTTTAAAAAAGAGTTGATACAAGATGGATGGTAGAAATGGAGGTGCGAAACCCAAAAACTCATAAGAAATCTTAGGTCCAGAGTTAAAGTAGTTATCCAGAAATAACCTCTACCCACCCTCAATAACCTAGATTGTTGAAGTCAGACATTTGTCATAATTCTAATGAACTCATTGCTATGGTTCAATCACATAGCTCTTAAAATGCAGGTATTGTCAATGTGGCAGTATTGAGAGGTGGAATTTTAAAGAGGTAATTAGACCCTGAGGGCTTTTCCCTCCTGAACTAGATTCAGGCCTTTACAGAAGACGCTTCATGCGTTATATGGTCTCTTGCCCATCTGCTTTCTGCTATGGCAATACACTGGGTTCATTTCTCTGGAGAATGTAGACTCATCAGACACTGAACCTGCTAGTGCCTTGACCTTGGACATCCCGGCCCCCAGAACTGTGAGAAATGAATTTCTATTCTTTATAAGTTATACCAGTCTGTGGTTTCTGTCATGGCAGTACAGAAGAGATTGGAAACACTCATATTCACTCACCTGAATAATACTGAGCTCTTTCTTGCAAAACCTTCTAAAAGAGAAAATTAAAAGTCCTCATGTTAGAGCCACCATCTTTGGAATTCTTTGGACCTAAGAACAGGAGACTGAACAGGAGTTTTTAGATTCTCTCCTTCTCCCTCTCCTTCTTCTTCTCCCTTACCTTCTATTTCTCTCTCTCCCTCTGCCTCCCCACACATCTTTTTTTCCCTTCTCTTATTGTCCTATATCTCACTCTCATTTCTGTTCACTCATACTCTGATTGTCACCTATGAGCCACATACCTATGTCTTGACTTGTACCCTTCTTAGAAGCAGGTTTCACCTTTCGTGTTCACCTGGCATGGTGCGGCACATACAGAAGTACAGAAAAAGTATTCATTAAATATAGCTGAGAGAATTAGGAAAAATCTCATATAAGGGAGAAAAACTCCTTATTTCACCTCTTTAAGAATCCTGGCCACCGCTACTGTACCCCATTATTTCCTTTTCTAGGCATACATTATATTGGTATGTGTTTCATGTTTTTGTTTGTTTGCTTCCCTCTGAGCTGGGAGTGTCAAGAATGAGGAAAATGTCTTCCTCCTCTTCATCCTCTTAACAAAGAACCACTTCAAGGCTCCACTCACAGTGGCTATGACTCACCAAGCATGGTTGACTGACTCAGATTCAGCTTGTTGGGGGCAGCACACTCTGGACCTCCCAGGAGAGAAGAAACCAAGTCTCACTCATCCTTGCTTCGAGACCATTACTGATATACTAACGGTACTCAATAAATATTGAAGGAAAAAAGGAGAGAAGCAATGTGAATGAATGACACTGATACAAGGGTACGAAACTCCCAACCTACTATATGTACAGTACGAGTTCGTGTTCTCTAAAATCAAAGAATGAATTTTAAGAACAATGGAGGTTAACAGCAGAATATATTTATTGAGAAAAAGAAAACTTCCATCTGGGAGAGAGACAGAAGGTGTCCCGAGTGGGTTGCCAAAGACTCTGTCTTTTCTAGGGGCTTTTATAAAGCAAAATCACAAAGTGAGGCAGGTGTAAGGTGGGGAAAACATGCGAACTCACAAGGTGGGCATGAGGTGGGGCAGAACTATGGTCAACCAATAAGATTAATTGCTCAGGTAAAATTGATTTAATCGGGAACAAATGGGGAAGCAAGTCACATAGCAAGCAGGCATGCTTAACAGTAGTGACTCTTCCTGTATGGGGTTGGGATGGTGACTCCTGACTTCCTCAGGGTGATAGAGAACTATTTAGAATATCAATCCTTAGGATATGGATATATTTGGTTTATCTTTTGTCTTGAAGTCTGGCCCACAGCAGAGGTATCTGTCTCTTCCACAGTTGTAAGGTATCTGGACTTCTGTACTGGCTCCTTCAAGAGCCTAGCCCTGTCTGACTGCCTATAATATTTCTATCTAACTCAGCTGCCTGTAACAATACTCAGAAAAATAATTCAAAAGCTTCAGTAAAGAAAATATGCAGCAAAATGAATTAATGTGCTTTTCTATTTGTTCAATAAGTACTTACTGAATGCCTAGTTTGTGCCAGTCATTGTATACGGCACCAATGTCTTGGGGTTGCATTCTATATGATTGGGAAAAGAGGCCTCCATGTAATTCCCACTCCTGTGGGAAAGGTGGATGATACACAAGTGATTATCTCAGTGCTGGCTTTGTAAATGGGCAGAGAGAGAAAGAGGGCCCCCTTTCAGAAAGATGCAGAGGACAATCAAAGGAGATCATAGATGAATATGGAGGATCAAGAAAGGAAAGAAGTGACTAAGGAATCTTCAACAAAATTCATCTGCCCCTACATCAAAGAACTTTTTATAAAGACAAGTTTACTTGGGACATTAGCTACTCTTTAAACTGATAGTTCACTGTACTGACAAATTTGGGTTTAGCAAAAAGACATCTTTTGTGCATAGTGATACTAACACGTCAGCCAAGAAATTCCAGCATTCTTGTTTGACTGAATCATTTGACAAACTAAAAGCCCTGTGCTCAAGTGTAGGTTGACCTCTTTGACCTTGGTATTAGCACATGAGATATTTCAATGTATTTTAACACTGAAGTCCTAGAAAGTAGTGAGCTTTCATTTCACTTAGTTCATAAAGAAATTCTACCTGGCATTCAGCATATTATTAAGCACCACGGATTTAAACTTAGTAGTGAAGAACAGTAGAAACAGAAGACCAGGAGGAAAGGCCTAGTCTAATTTTCAAAATAGAAGCAAAGATACTTAGATACTAAATAAGACCACTTGAAAAAGGGATTCAGAAATGAGTTACGATACTGACTTAGAATAAATTCAAGCTCAACTATGGTTCGTTTGAACATCAAGATGGCTAAGAGGAAAGCCAAGGTGCTCCAGTGTCTGACCACACACAACTATTTGATCTACATTAAGTTGATCCCTGTTCTAGTTTTTCACTTTCAATGTCCACCTTGGTCTGCCCAGTACCTCAGGTTCAGTCATAGACCCTAGCCTCTCCATCCATGAAACAAAACCTTTGACACTGTGTTAATAGGAAGGATGAAAGAAACCAAAATCTCCCATTTGTAAGCATATATCTATATTGGTCTGTATACAAAAAAAAAGTGAGTGAAAGAAAATAAATCTTCAAACAGAATAGTCCTTATCAGCATGCATATTCTTTCATTCAGCTTCCCAGAGTTTTCTCTCTGTCCTGGGGAGTCACCATACAGAAACAGAGGTAGACAACGAAAGATTTTAAACCCAGTCCTTCCACCCATGTAGCAGTTTTTGACAAGTTACTTAATCCTCATAGCACTTTTTTTTTTAAATCTATGGTGATTTGGATAGTAAAGTTTCCTGGCATCTATAAATGCCCAAAAATGAGCATTTCTTTTTCTCATTTCCTAACAGAAATATAAGGTAAGAAACACCTATATTATGTTTGCTTAAACATATTTGCAAAACAAGGAGTATTAAAGAGAAGTATAAGCACTAGTATGGGAAACACACCTGAAATAGAGCATTGAGTAATGAAATGTGAGTACTGGGCTCTACATAACATTAAAGAAAAGAATGCTACTGTTCCTTTGGTGATCATTCTTCATTTCATTCTCTTTTGCTCTGGTGATCTTCAAATGGTTCTCTCACATAACCATTCTAATGTTTCTCCCAATGCTCCTGGATGCCAATACCCATGAAGAAGCCAGCTGAGATAGCCCCTATCCAAGAGTACTGCTATCATGCCCCCAGACTTCTCAGGTGAGTCCTGCCAGTGGGAAAAATGGCTCTGGAGTCTTCTCAAAGCACATGATGTTGCCTTGATTTGAACTCACAGCCCCAGATTAGGCAGGCAAATGTCATTCTTATTCTGCTTGTTTTTTCTACTATGAAAGGCAAGATTGGGAGAAAGGGGAGAGGTACACCCTACAAGATTCTTGTGAACTTTTAGAGAACTGTTCTATGTGAAGGTACGTAACAGCAAAACTCAACTAACTGCTAACAAACTAAACAGCAATTCACACACATTCACCAAGGCTCACCCAAAGCCTTATAGTCATCTTCTCTAAAATTTCTATTTGTCATAGGAAACAGATGTAGAAGGTACTTTCTTTTAGTGGTTTGTCAGTCAACTAAGCCTCAAAAATACATTCACAAACACATTACATGGGGGAGTACTGAATTTTCCTTATTGACATAAATAAAATATAAATGTTATTTTTATTGTAACATAAATATGAGTTCATCCAATAAATATTTATTTGCTACACTCTGTGGTTAGGCAGTGAGCAACAAAAATGCACACTTGGAAATAAATTTTATATTCTCTTGAATCATATTTACTGATATAATTGTGACACAGCTTTATAGATATACAGTAAAATCCACTGTCACATTTTTCCAGAACATCACATTGAGCTTTCATGATACTTTCATAAATCAAACTTCTTGTTCTTAATACATTCTCTTTTTGACTTTATTTTTTTAAAATTTTTTTGCCAATTTCATCAAACAAGCCTAGACAAAAATGGAATTCCCTGATCAGGACGCTTTTTCACTTACCAAGGAAATATTTATTTAAAAGAGTATCTAAGAGTGGATACTGTTTGCCTCAAACCTCAAGCAGAAAAGAAGTAGGTCAATAGTAGGATGATGAATGTCCTCAACTAAAGCCATCCCTTTCCATAGCTGCTGTTATGGCTGTGTCTGGATGGCCCCCAAAGCCTCATGCAGTCATAGGTGGGGTTTTTTTCACAGGCGGCTGAATCTAGAAAGTGAGATTGATGCCTGGTGCAATGGTTTGGTGATTCCAGTGCCTAGGCGCAAAGGCACGTTAGGATTAAGGGTGTGAGTCCTACCCACTCTAAGGGCAGATAGCCTGAAGAAGATAAAAGGGGCAGAAAGATACTGTGAAGGTTCCTTGTTGCTACCTTCTGCCTGCCATGAACCATTTCTCCTCTACCTGTATGCCATGCCACCCTGCCTTGGACCCAGCTGATTATGGACTGAAACCTCTACAAACTGTGAGCTAAGTAAACCTTTCCTCCTTTAACTTTGGGTGTTGAGTACTTTTTCTCAGCAACAAGAAAAGTAACTAAGACAGTTTGCAAGATAACTAATGTTTGCAGTGATCTTTAGAGAAACGAATGTGTAATAAGACTGGCCAAGTGGATGACTAGTAAGATAACTGACGCTTTCATGCATATACCTTTTATTATGTCAGAATTCTCTTTGTCATTCAGCAAATATTTACTGGTACTTACTACATGCTCAGAAATGAAGCAGGTTATTACAAATAAAGTTAGAAGAAATGTCCTTAGCTAAAATCTAAATTATATGTGCTTTTGATAAACTTTAAAACCTAAAACATTGTCTTTTATTTTAAATGAAATTATCACTTGTCAAGTGAAACACCAGGAATTTCATCTCAATTATTATCACTATTTTTGTCCAAAAAAGGTAGGCTAAAGGGTGGGATTATGCTATCTCTTAAGAGTGGTTGTTTAAACTATGTTGATGATTATGAAGAATATGAAATAGACCTTAATAACTCAACAAATAGACAAAGGAATGAGAAAATTCAAAGATGTGAGAGGAAGAATACACATGTCATTGAGTTCAGTCCCTGCTGCAGGATCCTGAGTTCCATATGACTCCTATCACTACTAGTGACTGTTTATGAAGGCTTTCCAAATCCCAGTTATATGATGAGATTTATCTACAATGTTCTCATTTAACTCCCATGACACTACAATGAGGCAGGTGATCTTTCCCCTGTTTCATCCATTTTCTAAAAAAGGATATGAGCCAAAGAGAGACACATTTAAGATCACACAGTTGGAAAATATAAAGCCAGTGTCCATGCCAGGATCAACAGACTATCTGACTTCAAAGTTTGCCCCAGGTTGCTAACCCCTGGTCAAGTTCAATCTAAAATTCAAGATGGGAAATACAGTTGAAAGAAAGCAAAGGATGTTTCAGAGTATTTTCTTCATTTACAAGAGCAAGTCTTATTTTTGTTGGATCTTAGACTCATGCAACAATTTCATGAAAGCTGCAGAGTGTAAATTCTCTTCCTAAAGAAAGGCAGATATGAGTTCACAATTTTGTGGATGTGTGAACTTTTGGGGGATTTTCAAACTGCAAAAGTAAGGCTAAGAATTCATGGCCTGAAAAATTCCACTAAAGAAGAACCCAGATCACAGACAGGACTTGACTGAGATTATGTGCACAAAAATGTCTCCTTGGCCAAATGAACTCGGTTCACGCAAATTCTCTAGTATAAGCATTTCTTTTTTACAAGCACAGAATTTACCATTAACAGGATGAGTCATAATAGGCAGAGGCCCTGAATTACAAAGATATTCACTAGGAGCACAAGTTGTAACCTGATTCTTGCATGACCCTTGAGTAAGAAGGCAATAGTGCCTGAGAGAGGAAGAAAGGCTGTTGCTAGAATGATGTCAGCCCTACAGTTCAGCTATGCACCTTGATCATGACATTGAGCTCAAGGAATTAGCTCAGACATTTCTAAACTGAGTAGCCATTTCACAGACAGCCCACAGCCCGGCAGGTCGCTGCTCTCTAACTCTGTCATCATGACACTGCCATCTGCAGCAACTGAGCTGAGATTTCTCTAGACCAAATTTATCACACCCAAGATTCCATCCTTACATAAGAATCACCTGTCGCTGGTGCATAATTTTCAGCACCTAGCAGAGCCAAGGATCATCAAGATTTAAAAGAACGGGGTTTGAATAAATATCAAGCAGATTTCCTCTCTGTGGGGCTGAGTTCTGAAAATTTTTGTGCCCTCACATGCCTCTCAAAGGAGACTGTCATTTTTAAACTTTCCCTCTGCATCACCACTGTTGGGGAAATGATGCTCTAAGAACCACAAGCAATCTGTCTTGGAGCTTCTGCTCAAACTATGACCTCAATTTCCTCTACTTTATATCTTTCCTCACAAATTTCATCTTGCTCTCATCACCAGCTAAATTAACCATAAAGCAAAGCCTTGACTCCCATGAAGCCGGAGAGAAATCTATCCAAGTCTGGAGTTATGCGTTGCTATATGAAAGGCAGTGGCTGGAATGAGGAAAACAGCCCTTATAACTTCATATTTATTCAGTACTTGAGGTCATCTGGAAGATGAGATCTTAGAGTAAATGTACAGATGTATTTTCTGAGAATAAAGAAAATGCCATTTGCAAGTAACAGAAGGAAGTAGAATTGTTTAAGGAGTGGGAACTCTGGGAAAATCATGGGAGGTGGAGAAGGTATGGGTGAGAGGTACTTCCTGAACTAAAGATAGGGCCAGAAAAATTACCTGCAGCCTACAGCTCTGTTTGATGAGGTTTGGGAAAATTAAATTAGGATTAACAAATATCTGAGAAGTTTTGACTCTATGACCTTGGGCGAATGATTCCCTCCTCTGCGTTTCCATTTGTAAGATGCAGGAATAGAAGGAAGGCTTCTTCCTGCAACAGCAGGCCAAGATGGAAGGTAGAAGAAAAGGCCTTTGAAGCCAACATAATTACTCCTCTGTCCAGGGAAATGTAAACAACAATAATTCCAACAGCCTTCAGCTCTGTTTTTGAATGAGTTCTTTGCTTCTGTCTGAGAGGTAAAGTAGTTTATTCCTTGGGGGAAAGTTCAATGTGGAATGGTAGGCCATGCCCTGTTCACTTTCATTTCATTATGTTACATTGGATGACTGTTAATACAAAGAATATTCAATATAAGTTAAGAAGACTTTACTAAATGTCCACTGTGTGCCCAGGCCTGAAGCAGGACTTGTAGGACAGACAAAGATTATATGACATGTTCACATCGTTTTCAAGTCTCTAATGTTTTTTTGAAAGGTTTGCATGTTCCACGTAAAAAGCCAAGCAGAGAAAGAGCCATTATATTTTCAAGGAATAATTAAAAAAAATAATACTTCTATTAACATAAGTGACTGAGTTTGATCAAATTTGCTTGTTTTTATGTTCTTCCTAATAGATGTGACATGTTTTGTTTACCTTTGCTATGCATGTCTGTGCAAAACAGCATTGACATTTACAGGGAACCCATTGACTTAAATTCTGGTTGGAAACTTCTAGATAAAGCACAGATAAGTCAATCAAGAAATTTTTTAATTTTTAAGCAAATATATGCTAATACATTTTGAAGTTCCACTTCAGTGCAATCTCTGGGTGACGTGAAAGCAAACTAACTGACTTGTGTTTTGGAAACTATGCTCATTCCTGAATGTGTTCATTGGTTGACAGTTTTGCATATCTGTGAAACGCCAATGATACCTCCAGTTAATTCCAAGCAATGTACTACTATTCTGTGGTGTATACTTATTATTCTTATGCCAATAGATGGTCAGTTATGTCATCTTCTCCGGATGATTTTAGTTTCCTTTAAAGTTTTCTAATACAAATCGATGACAGTACTGGTTAGCTTTGTGTTGCTGGGACAGGATACCCAACATCTGAAACTTAAAGGGGGAGAGGTTTATTTTGGTACCTGATTTCAGCTGATTGGCTGGCTCCAAGGAGGAAACATCATGGGAGAGGTATGGCAGAGGAAATCTGCTCAACTCGTGGCATTAGGAAAGCAGTGAACAGGGGAAGAGGCCAAAACGAAGGAACAAGGGACCAGATACAACCCCCAAGGTCATGTCCCCACAACCCACCCAGGCACACCCAGAAAAGTCACTTCTTAATCTCCTAGTATCTCAAGTCAATCAAGTTGACAATTAAGACTAACCATCACACTAATAAATTACAGCATTTTAAGTGGTAATCATTTCAAAAATATGCTTTGGTTATAAAACAACTTTTCAGGAAGTAAAAATGATGAAAATCAGGGCTTTTCAGTTCATATTATCTTCATTATAATCTGAAAGTACTTGTTCTAAACATTCTCTATAAATATGCTTGTGTGTACTTTCAATTACATGTATGTAGCTACATTAGGATGATACAAAGCATGAAATACGTATTAATGGGATTTTCCAGTCACATTACATACCTCTGAACAGTTTCATTCCAACAACCTAAGCACTATTTTTGAACATTAGGTGTTCAGGATTAATCATTATACTATGCAGTTCATGAAATATCAAAGCACCTTTATATCTACTGCCCATATGGGGAACACAGTAAGACAACAGCAGCAGATATTAGGGTGACTAATCTCCTTGAATTTTCCCAGGACATAGCACTTGCCATTGGAATAACCCAGGGAAATAGGCAACAAGTCGGTCATTCTAAAAGTATTGTAATTCCCATTCGTAAGATAATCTGTTGCTGGTACCCACCTTCAAGCACATAGCAGAGTGAACAATAACCAAGAAGCACTTGCTAGGTAACTGAGCAAAGCATTTTGCCTTTCTGTTCTTTAGTCTCCCCAAATACGAAAGTTGAAGATGTGGGACTCAGTCCTCTGTCTTCTAACAAGAGCGCATTCACAGCTAAACAGATCACTGCTGTTTCTTCTATACCTTAACTTCACCTTGAACTTTGAGAAAATCCATGTCATCTTTTGCCTTTTAAAGTGCTACCATTCCAAAAGTGCTAGCTTGAAATTCCACAAGCAGCAGTGAATGGTGTCTTTGTCTTCTCACCACATTATTCAGGAGGAACATTGCCATTCTGTGTTTTAAAGAATAGAATGACTGAGAAGTCCTAACTATCACAGCTCTCAAAAGCAGAGAAAATACTAGTATAACTTTGGTCTACTCTACCAATTATCTCTGGAGATAGCTAACTATCTCCAGTCCTTCACTGGTATAATTTCATGAAACAAATTTACTTAAATGAACCTCAAGAAAAATGACCATGTGACCACATTTTTAACCACAATATGATAATAGGGCTTACTGAGGGCTTATTACATGCTAGGCTCTGTGCTTAGAGCTGTATTTAATTAGGTCAGTTAAAACGTGCTATATTCCAGGAAGTTGCAACTACTGTTCCCATTGTACAAATAAGAAAATCAAGGCTGAGAGATGATGAGCAATTCACCAACATCACACTGTTGGTAAAGGTTGGAGTTTGAATCTATACTCAAGCACTCACACTCTGAAAGTGACACTTTTAACCACCCACCTTATTACCTATTAAAGGCACCTTAATAGTATCCCTCTACACACACGGTCTCAACATCCAAGTCTGCAGCAGCTATTCATTATAGTAGACCTAAAACTAACCAGAACATACATGGCTGTGGAGAACAGCACACGTGTCTGTCTACCTATTTGGGTCAAAAGGCATGAGGATTCTGGTAATAGGTATTAAATGATCTAAAGAAAGAGATTTTAATCTGTTGATTAATTCAGGAATGAAATATATTGCCCTGCTAAGCCACTGTTCTATTCTTTCTTCAGTACCTCTGTTTTCCTTCCTGAAAAATGTAAACAGTATTTTCTAAGTGTCTATGAGAAATGAATGGGTAATATAATGGGAAAGCACTATGCAACCTGCAAAGCGCTTTAAAACAATTATCTCGTATGTTAAGCAGTTTCCAAAATAGCAATTTCTTCAAATGCCCTTGCAAAGCAAATGAGACACAGCTAGTAGAATGTTCTGTGAAGAGACGGAAATCCAACTTTTTAAAATGTTCAAGGGGAAAACACACACTGTAAAATTACCCCAAAAACGAATTTTACAAGAACTATGGAACTGTCATCAAATTTTTCCATAGTTAATTCTGTAAGAGTGCCAGCATTGCAAAGATCAAACAAGATTCTTCTTCAACAGAAACTTGGGAAACACTCTTTAATGACACTTGTAAAATGGTTAGAAATATAAACTATACTCACCTAAGGAGCAGAAGTGAGGAAGCTGAGTTTACCAGCTCATCTCATTCTTTTCCAAAGACAAACCTGTTGGAAAAAAAATAAGGACTTAAGAAATGGAAGGAAAAATGAAAGCAAAGAAGAATGAGGTGTCTATGGAATGCTGTGATGCTTTGGGAGTGACTCAGCACTTGCTAAGAGGCAGTGACAATTAAATCAGTGTGTTGAAAGAACGCTAATAAAACTCAGCACTCCCTGTAATCTCAGAGCAAGATTGCACCACTAAAGAAAATGTTAAACAACACATTTGTCGGGGTGGGGGGGAATGGAGAGGGGCATGGTTGGATGGAGGTTCCTTGAGGGGTGGGGGAACTCAAGAATGAATCACAGGCTCTGTCACAAGTTGCCTAAAGCTAGAGAAAGTCAAGTTGGGGCTCTGCCCTTAACGCTGTTTCTCTCCTTCTCCGTGACTTTAGCTCTTCTACATTAAACTCAAAGGAACAACTGAGCTGGCCCCTCCCTGGACAAACAGAACCTGTGGAACAAGTGAAACCGCATATTCCCTGGTAGAGAAATTACAAAACGTATACACTGAACAAAGAAATCCTGTGATGAAGAGGTAATACTGGCACATCTCCGAACCCATGAAAAACATTAATACAGGTGCTTGTCTTTCTGGATGGAAGAGCAGCTAGGTTATCCACAATGCAAGTTAAGCAAACCTTTCAAATTCTTTCACAAAAAATAAAATCATAATTCCTCCTCTTATTTAATTTCTATCATTAGCTACTCTTTTGGCCATTAAGCTCTGCGTCAAAACTATGCGAAACTTCTCCTGTTCTAAACTAGTCTCTGAGGACATGGATAAAAACGGCTTTCCAGTGTTGAAAAGTGGAGAAAATATAGTAAATCCTTCATATACTTGCACACAGTTGTACTGAACTCAAAATGGAAATCTGTGCTATTCGCTTCTCCAGCCCCAAATAAGAAGTTCTCATCCCAGCCTACCCCATCCCACCCCAGCTCTGGCATTATTTGCCCCATTTTAGGTGGCCAACTCTAGACTGAGTAAAGTCTGGTTTTTCACATTTTGAGGAAGGAAAAGAGAAACATGAAAGTGTTAAAAATTGAGAGATTTGTCATTTCCTTGGGAAATTTGCAAAATGTTTGTACTGACTTACTTTCTCTTCTAGAATAAACTTAGGTGAAAAATAATGTATTTGTGAGTTGTTCTGCTAGCCAATTTGTTCTTTATTCATAAACAAAGTTGTCAGATGTTCAGCAACTGATTACTATGAAGAATGAGCTATGATAGCCTTTAAATTCTCTAAAAATCTATCAGAAACAAGCTACTACAATTTGGTTTTCCTGTTGAAAAAACTAAAGTTACTGTTCTAATTGGTATTTTTTTTGATCTGGGTAGAAAAATATTATATCAGGTGCTCTCTCTCTCTCTCTCTCTCTTTCTGCATTGATATATGAAAAAGTAGAGATACTCTGTTTTTGATCAACTATAGTACTAATTTGACTTTGAAATGGTCAGATTCCAAAGAAACTACACTATGGTCTTCTGAAAGGGAAAGAATTTTTACTCATGAGAAAAAAGTATAATTTTTCCTTTTGTCTTCAACCCATATCAACATCCAAATCCAAACCACTTCTACATACATGTTCAGAAGCATGAACTAAATCCCAAGACCAATAACAAAATAAGCTGAGTCCTGGATTCTTACCAAGTCAGTACCATGCATTTGAGTTAGGGTTGGATTTAGATGAGCAATTCAATAACTTAGAATAGTGAAAAGAAGACTAGGGGCTTAGGAATCAAATCCCATAGTGACCTTGGTGAGGATTTTGCTCTTTTATGGGCAGCTTAGTAGATAGGGTCAGTCTTTTAATTTACTTAACAATTTGCAGAGAGCTTTCCCATTGTAGCACTTAATCATTTCTCCCCAACTCAATTTCCTCATCCATACAATTGGGATAATACAACTTATTGTACAGGGCTATCATAAGAACTAAATAAAATGTGTATGTAAGATGCTTATGTGCCTGGCACATAAAAGCTGAATGATAGTTTCTTGTCCACCTGGACCTCATATGGTTTTGCTGCTAAATCTTAGTTCTCAATAAAGTAATGTTGGCTGCAGTAACATTCCTCCCACCCCCAAACAGCTAACTAAGAACACTCCCCTAATGTGGACAATTTTATTGGATCTTTCCTGAGCAACATTGTCACCTTGTACCTATCATAATAAATTACTGGACACTTACTATGGGACACACACTGCAATTTTACAGAGACAAATTCAGTTCATTTCCCCTAGAACTCAACCAGTTCAACATTATGGTGATTTTCTTTCTGCTTTAAACTAATTTGATCATCAATGTCAATCTCAAAAGGTATTTTTAACACCTATCTTATATAATTTATTATTATAGTACACTTGCTGTTCCTCTGAAATTCATATGTTGAAATGCTAAATCCCAAAGTAATGGCATTAGGCAATGAAGTTTTGGGGGGAAATTAGATCATGAGGATGGGAACTTCACGAATGAGACTAATACTGTTAAAAAAAAAAGTGGGGGGAGCCCAGAGATGTCTCTCACCTTCATTCTTCAAGTAAGGATACCATGAGAAGTCAACCATGTGAACCTGGGAAATGACCCTAACAAAACATGACCATCTTGGCACCCTGATCTTGGGCTTCCAGTTTCCAAAACTTGAGGAATAAATTTCCATCATTTATAAACCTACCAGTTTATGGCATTTTGTAATAGCAGCCCAGACTGAGACAACTATCATTGCAACATTTATGTAGTACCTTACTGAGTCGTGTTTAATACATTTTGGTCAAGTGAAGCACGGGGATATTGTTCCTACTCTCTAGAGAGTGTCATTGTTTTTTAAACCAAAGAAACAATTTAAGATTCTCTCTCTCTGTCTCTCTCTCTCTGTCTCTCTCTGTCTGTCTTTCTGTCTGTCTTTCTCTCTCTGCCTGTCTCTGTCTCTGTCTCTCTCTTTCTCTCTCTCTCTCTCTCTGGACTTTTTATAAACTTATAAAAATGAATAGCCAAAATTTATATTTATACCTTTTTAAGAACTGCAGCCACTACTATAAAGTGCCAGATTGTCATCATTGATAAGATGGTGGTGATCTGACATTTTATTAGAATGAAGAGCAAGAGAATGTGGAAGAAAATTTCTCATGGAAATTATTCACATTTAACATCTAAAGTATTATACACATATTAAACACATTTAACATCTAAAGTATTATACACATTCATGCACATAAAATTGAAAAATAAAAATTTCCTATGCAAGTACTCCTAATTATGAATACATTTGAAAGTTGTTGGAGTAATGAAGAATGTCTATGCTTGATACAAAAACATTTACCAGGAAAAGAAGAGTCCTTTGTTGAAAAGACAACAGATCTTTATTTTAAAACCTTAATTTATTCATTTAGAAAAACTCCTAAAATGGAACATGCATGGCATACCTTCTGTGTTATGTTTGACTTCATTTTATTTTTTGAATAAATATTTGTAGAGGCATATACTTAGGGCTTATTTTACTATGGCTAAAAATATTTGATCTCCTCTCTGTAGCAAACCCTCCACTTGGACAGTAGAAATCACTTTTGCTAACCCATCAAAATTGCTTAAATAATTCTTCCTATCTTTCCTAAAACACTGATCTGTCTCTGACTACTAGAACAGTCCTATCAGCACACAGTCATATTTTAATGTCTTCTAACCAAAACTAAACAGTAACAAATTACCTTGACCCTACTTCTCCACCTATTTCCACTCTGTTTCTTTGCATCCTTTTACAGAAATCTAAGGAGTTGGCTTTCTCAGTGTTTCTAATTCCTCTCCTATCACTACCTTTTAAACTACCTAATCAAGTTTTAACTACCACCATTCTACCCAATTATGTTCTTGCTTAGATCACCAATAATGTCCAGTTATGAAATTCAATGGAAAATCTTTGGTGTTCTTATTGGATCTATCAGCAGCATTTGGCCTATTTTTCACTACTTCTACTTTATGTACTTCTTTCTTTTGGATGCTAGGACACTGAATCCTAATAGTTTTTATTCTAGTTTATTCTGGGGAAGAAGAGCAAGGCTGAATCCTTGTCTTTATTTAATCTATACCCACTCACTTAATAATCTCATTCAGACTTATAGCTTGTAATATAAACAGGTTGAGGACTCCCCAAATTTCCATTTTTAGTCTAGACACATTCAACATATTCCCACAAGTCCCGTATATGCTTGATTCATAACAACTTGACATCCACAATCAGCTATCTAACATATTTCAAATTCAGTGTACCCAAAGTCAAAGCCCTGAAATTTCCCACAAAACTGATTTTCCTATAGTCATCTCTGCCAATAGAATTTCAACTTTCTGTGTGCTGAAATGAAAAGTTGACTTCCTTTTTCTCTCATATTCTACAACCAATCTATCATGAAATTCTGTTGAATATTTTCAAAATATACCAAATAATCCTTTTACACGAACCCATGACCCAAGCCACATCATCTCTTGCTTTGGTTATTGGCATTATCACCTAACTAGTCTCTGTTTCTCCTTATAACCTTACCTTATTTGGTTTAGTCTCAACATAATGTCCCAACAGATATTTCTTAACACATCAGCTCTTCAACAATGTGCACTGACTACTATTCTACTCATATTGAAGTCAGTCTTTTTTTCAGTGACCTAAAAAGCATCATGTGGTCTCTTCCTTGCTTTTCTGTTATTTCTCTGAGATACTACCATCCATTTACACTCTACTTCAACCACACTGGCTTCCTGGGTACATTCCTGCCTTTAGACCTTTGCACAGGCTGTTCTCTCTGCCTGTGTCACACTTTGCCAGGTATACACTGAGAATTTCATCTGCTATATCTTTGCTCAAATGGTACTCATTTTTAAAATTATAACCACAAACACTGTTCTCTCCTGCCAGCCCTGGAAGTCTTGAACTTTATTACTCTGCTTTAATTTCCTTTATCCCATAGCATGCTCTATCAGAAATATAATATATCAACTTAAGTATTTATGTATTATATTTACTGTCTGTTCATGCTAGAATGAAGGTTTGGCAAATGTAGGGATTGATGTCTGTTTGGACCACATCTTTTTTAAGCACCTAGAATGGTACTTGACATGAGAAATCACTCAATGGATATTGATCTGAATTGAATAGAATGAAACAGGCTTCCAGAGAAAGAATCTGAATTGATAGAACTGGGCCTCTATTAAACAACTTTCCTTGAAACAGCCTGATAGAGGAATATTGTCCAGTATGTAATATGATCATAAAGCAAGAGGGCAGGATACTAGTGTACATCCCCATTTGTTGGAAAAGACATAACAACCTAGAATGACAACTTGTAAATAAAAATAAAGATACATTTTCCCTCTTTTGTTTTTAAGATTTGGGCAATATATGTTTAGACGATCCATGAACAAGTTCAGAGCAGACCACACTAATGTATTCTACAAAGATGGAAAGTTGCTGAAAGGTTCACTTAAAGCAAAACAAAAACAATGCTAGCTTTCTTTTCCCAGAGTTCACTGTAGTTTTATACAGCACTATGATCCATAGATATCTGCCTGTGCCACTGATGGCTTAAGTTCCATTTCATTAAAGTAGTCTTAGAGAAAAGTAGCAATCTATGGAATCTTTATTTTATCCAGTCTTGGCAATCTTAAGGAAAATTGAGAAGCACTATGCTCTGGATGTGTGATTCCTATCTGAAGCATCACCTGAGAACTCTAAGGCAAATCTTGAGAGTCACCCTATTCCAGATTTACATAATCAGACACTTTTAGGGTAGTACTCAGGCATCTGTGATTTTATAAGTCCTTTAGGTGATTCTGATGCCTGCTTAAGTTTGTGAACTATTGACAAAGCAACACTGTTCAGGTACAAGTTTATAATGACTTTCATAGCAAGGCAATGTTAAAGTATAGGCTTCTTTCATTGACAAATGCAATAAATTTGCTAGTTTATCTAGCACTCGACAATGAGTCAATGGGATTTTCTCTTGCATTAACCTTTGGGAAACTCTTTCTGCATGTTCTACCACAGATTAATTAGAAAATGTTCACATATTCCAGGATAATTTGATTGATATTGTAATGCTTGGAGCTGTTTGACCCCAAACTCTTCCAGTTGAGAATTATGAATTCAGATTTTAACGAATCATTCCTCAACATGTCTTCAACTTGACAATTTCATTCCAACAGTGAAGATGACCACAATGGAATATGAATTAAGGGAAAAAACTGACAATGAGGTTTGTAGGAATTTGTCAAAAAAAAAAACCCTACTTGCTGATTTAAAATATTGGAAAAAAACTGACAATGAGGGTTGTAGGAATTTGCCAAAAAAATAAAAACAAAACAAAAAAAAACCTATTTGCTGACTTAAAATATTAATTCACAAGTAGGTCACCAAGAGTTCCTTTGCTTGATTATTCACACAAAAACAGTCAGTTGTTAAATTATTTAAAAACTAAGATTTCAGCTAGCCTAAAACAAATATTCCTTAAGGCTCAATTTTTTAGGACTTACACACTTTCACTAATCCTTTAAAGGTAGACGGGGATCTCATTTTACAAATAGCATAGCAGAAACTTAATGAATTATCTAAAAACACACTGTCATGGACAAAAGCATGACCAAGTCCTTGGATTTCCCTATACATATTATTTTAATGCAATGAATATATATTAATACCTGCTCAGTACTAGCACATAGATTAACAGATGGGAAATTACAAACTCCTGACATGGCTCCTGTTTTTAAGGAAGTCAATGCAAGAGATCCTGCATCACTGATCAATAAATGTCCATCTTTGGCTAAACTGGAACCCCAGTAAAGTAATGGAAGGATTAGTAAGAAACATTGATTTCTGCAATGAAGACATCTGAAAGCAGTAAGGATTTCATCACAAGGCATATCAAGGTCCTTATACTGACCACCCATCATTTAATCAAGGCACTAAGTAGTGTCTGGGTGTGGTGATGCACACCTGTAAAACTTTCAGCATTTGGGAGGCTGAGGCAGGATCACAGTGAGTTCAAGGCCAGCCTGAACTGCATAGCAAGACCTATCTCAAAAGACAAAAAATAAAAGAAAAAAAGACAGCAAGGTGTTCTATACTGTGGTGAGAAAGAGTTAAAAGCATCCTATCATGTGTTAATATTTTACATTCAGAACAAAACTGTAGAGATAAATCATGAGAAAATAAGCTTATAAAAAGTCAGTGAAAATTGGTAGTTAAAGACAGAAAAGATTAAACATTAACCATGAACAAACTGCATTTTACAATTTAAAAATAGTATGATGAGGAGCTATTTTTAAATTTATTTTTTAGTACATGTTACAATACATAATAATTATATGCATTTTGTTGAATTGATGCATACATATATTGCATCTTGATCAGTTTTATTCTCCTTTCTCATCTCTCCCTGCCTTCCCCAGATCCTGATCAGATCTCCTTTATTTTACTCTTTTAATTACTTATATTTGAGGTTTCTCATATAAGAGAACCCATGCAATGTTGAATCTTCTATGTCTGGTTTATTTTATTTGGCATTATGGTCTCAAGATAGACCCACATGTCCATCTTCATAGTCGAGTAGTAATCTATTGCATTTATTTGCCACATATTTTCATGCATTCATCTGATGATGCTATATAGGCTGCTTCCATAATTTAGCCATTATAAACTGTCCTGCTATAAACATGAGTATGTATATGTCACTGTAATATGATGGCTTTAATTCATTCAAGAAGATATCCAGGAGAAGTATAGCTGCATCAAATGGAATTTCTTTTTAGTTTTTTGAAGATTTTCCAGATGTATTCATTTAAAACACTAGTTGATCTGCTTAGTACAAATGAGAACTGGAGATCAAATTCAGAACTCTACTCTGAAAAACATTGACTTTATAATCAAAGGTAAAATTTTGGTGGTGGGTACAGCTACAAATAAAATAATCTCAGGTAAGTTTTTTTGATAAAGTTTTCTCTCTTATTTTCTCTTCTCTTCTTTTCACCCTTTGTTCGTTTGTTTGTTTCTTTCTTTCCCTTGTGGTACTGAGGCTTGAACCAGGGGCCTTGCGTTCACTATAATGGCTAAATTATGGAAGCAGCCTATATTGCCATCATCAAAGGAATGCATGAAAAAATGTGGCAAATGAGTGCAATAGATTACTACTTAACTATGAAAGTGGACATATGGATCTATCTTGAGACCATAATGCTAAATAAAATAAATCAGACACAGAAGATTAAATATTGTATGGGTTGTCTTTTATGAGAAATCCCAAATACAAATAATTAAAAGAGCAAAATAAAGATCTGATCAGGATCTAGGAAAGGAGGAGAGGGGTGAGAAAGGGGAATAAAACTGATCAAGATGCAAAGTTTTTCATAAAACATCAAGAGCTATGCAGGTATAAGACCATATCTATCCATTCAGTCAATATTGTATGCACCTGTAATATACTCTGACTGATACAAAGTCCTAGGGATACTCAACCAATAAAACAAAATGTTGGTATTTTCTATTCTACTATTAGAATAGCTAGGGAATACTCACAGAATAGTAGGACCAAATGACTTGAAGTCTGGAAAAATGGACATAAGAGAGCTTCATAAGTGAGTTGAGACTGCTTTGTTAGAAAGTTAGAAAGGCTACAAAAGTAGACTTTAATAACTTTTTAAAAAGTTTGAAATGTGATTTTAAGATAAGCTTAGGTCAGCCAATATGAAACAGAGTAGAGTTAGCCTTAAGTCATAGCAAAAAAAAAAAAAAAAAAAAGATTTAGGGAAAAGATTAAGAAGACCTGTATTTTTTCTGGAACACTAAAGATGGTTATTGAAAAATGCTGTTGAATTCTTCTGCTGAAGACGTTCTGAACATGATTAGCTAATTCCATTTTAATGGGTTTAAAGCTATGATTAAAATTAGTTGTCAGAACAGTCATTTTCTTGAAACTACTCTTCTAGAATACTGTGAATGGTAACTAGCTAGAGTATAAGACTGTTTTCTTCTCTATCCCTTATTTGGCTGGCATGCTTAATTCTAGATTTGGAAACTCATAGACATTGCTATGAAATGTATCACAGACCATGACTCACCATGAAAAGGACAAGTGTGTAAATTGCCTTACCAGTGAAAAATCCACTGCTAGTCCTCCCCTTTCTTCCTGGGACAAGTCTTCAGTTTTTTCTCTCTGATTCATATCCTGAGGAAATCAACATGACACAAAATGGCTGTGTTCAATAAAAAGTCTCCAACCCACATTTTGAGAACATAATCCTTTTTAAATTCAGATAAATTGTTATCTTCCCAAGAAAGTTTTTCCTCTGAAAGGTATCATGTAAGATGGGTAAAACAGTCAAACACCATTCATGCAATGAAATTCTTTTAGCCAACAAACCTACAAAGTTCATCTGTCATGGCAACAATTTTAAAGATGGGAATCAGCAAGAGAAAGAACTAAAGTTTATTTGAACTTCTCGGCATTAGGTATAGCAGGTGAACTTCTACAGTAATAGTTAACAATAAGTGATTACTAGGTATCAAATAGCATTGTAAGTCTTCTATTCATTATTTCACCTAATACAAACAATTCAATAAGATAAATCCAATTATGGACTCTAGCTTGCAGATGAGGGAAATGAGCCTCAGAGAAGTTTAACTTACTTGCCCACAATGCTATGCTAAGAAGCAGAAATAAAATTCAAATCCCTGTCTTGACACCAGAATTTAAATACCTAGTTCTTCATGTAGTCCTTTAAAAAACAGTGGATACATTATTTCCATTCTCCATGTAAGAACATGGGAGCTTCAAAGAGATAAATAATTTAAGAGTAGAAAGACTACTGGTATTTTGGGTCTGGGATTTGAACTCAGGTCACGAAGACTCCAATATTAATGTTCTAGTCATTGTGATATAAAACATGAGTAGTCACAAATGTAACCATCACATTGTTACACTTGTGTGATGAACTAAAAGAAAATCTGTGTATATAAAAAATTAGTTAGGACAGTTAAAGAAAAAGAATTCTGAGTGAAAAGTTTTCACAGGGTCATCTTCAGATTTCATTTTTAATGTGAAATGTTTACTTGAAAATAATAGAGCAATCATAACAAAAAAGATAGTCATATAGCTGGTTTCTCTTCATTCACTGAGGCAAAAGTTTCATGCTAATAATCTTCTGGACAATGTTTCGTGTCTATATCTTTTATCCTAAACAATTTCTGTGAATATAATAATATGTAATGTGCTGTTTATTGTTACTTTCCTATTGGCTGGTTGAAAAATTGTTTTGCTTTGGTTTCTTACTTTGCTTTTGTTTAAAATTTAAAAAATAAATAAATAAATAAAACATGAGTAGATATCCTCATATTCACTCCCTGTAAATTATTATTAAACCAATTGAAATAAGAAGCTACTCTGCATAGAACATGCATGTGAGACTTAGAAGACAGTATGAAAGAATGAAATACATTAACCTTGCCTCCAATAACTTTAAATTCAACTGGGCAGAGAAAATATGCAGATAAGTGGACTAATGTCAGTTACAAAGCACTGTGTTAGAATAGGTAAAATAACATCCTTTGAGCTAAATAAATTCTAGAGAGATGCTGGGGGGACTAGTGATTAAAGAAGAATTGATCAAGGGAAGCTTCTTAGAAGAGTTATATAATAATGTGTATGACAAATGGAGTTGATCTTAATTCCTGAAATCTTCCTGGGTATTTTGTGAGCAGAAATAAAAGTATTTTGGAGAGCTCATGGCAGGAAAACACAATGTCTGCACTTTCTGGAAAGGTTCTATTGAAGATATAGCTCATGATCACAGAGCAAGGGAAAGGTTGAAGGAGAGGAAAGCATTTTTCTGTGATTACACTTAAAACTATAGTGATTACTATTTCTCTTGGCTAGTAGGTTTCCACAGGGTCCCATAAAATACAAGCTATAAAAGCTATAAATCAAAGCTACACTCATTGTTTATAATGAAAGGCAAAAGGGCAGAGGGAAGGGAGAAGGGAGAAGACTCAATTTCAACATTTTCAAATGATTTTCTATTAGATCTATCTGGTCTAATGGAAAAGAAAAAAATTATACTAATTTTGGAAATAGCATGTAACTGAATAAATGAACTCACATGCTAATAACCTAGTTCAGACCCCCTGAACCACAGATCTCCAATTTAATAAAGACTGGGCTGTTTAAAAGACCCTTTGGTATGGTAAAGCTATATTTTTTATTTCCAAGATTCTTTAATCCATGTTCTACTTTCTTTCACTTAATGCATGGATTTCAGCTTTTAACACAACTATTTGTTTACTGGGATTTCTCAAAGAACAGTATTTCCATACTATCAAAGAACAATATGCATTCAAGATGCTAATGAGCATAACTAATAACAGAGTTTGAAAGGCAAATAAATTTGGGGGAGCTGAATTCACATATTGTATTAGAAGTCTTAGATATATTCTTGTGCTTTTTACATCTACAATGTGAACAAACTCAACATTTGAGTGGTGGGGTCAGAAAGACTTCCACCCAGATTTTTGAAGAAGGCTTGGGAGCCCAGGTAGTATGCCACTGAGAGGGAAGTGTGTGAAGCTGTGAGTGTGAAGCCAAAGGTGCACTGGAGACCCCAAAAGGTTGGGAGAGCCAGGAAAATGGATTATCTGAGGAAAACTGCAAAGAGGAAACAGAGTGAACCCAAGAGAAAAGCCATGGGAGCTGCAAACACCAGAAGTGCCATAGAAGCAGAGCCACCCAAGCTGAGAAATGTTTGAGCCATAGAATACCTCCTAATTTTACAGGAATTGCACTGATGCCTCATAGACCTCCTGTTCAAAGAAAGGAACCACGCTCTCCTTGCTTGCTTATGCTTTAATAGGCAACTCTTGGTAGAGTTGGATCCAGATGCATGCATTGAGCGAGAGGACTGCCTACTTTTCATGACTTTGGCCCCATACAAGGAGTGCTGGTCCTCCACTTATAGGTTCTTTGGATTTATTAGTGAACAAGAGTAAGTGACATATCTTTAATGTCTCATTGCGTGTTTTTCAGTGCCATCTTCACAGCCACATAGAAAAGGACTGCAGTCTTTTGCACTGGTAACCTTCTGCTAAGCATTGGTGTCAGTGGGGAATAAGGGATATAAGGCAGGGCTCTCTTTTGCACAATACAGCCAATGGCTCTCTAGAAACTGAAAAACACATGGAGTGAAAGATGCTACTGCCGTTTAGATTTAAAATGTCCTCCCAAAAGCCTCATGTGTTCAAAGGTAAGGCTTTTGGAAGGTAATTGGATCATGCAGGCACTAACTTCATCAATGGATTAACCCACTGATAAATTCATAGCTGAATATACTGTTAGGTGGTGGGGTCTTGCTGGAGGAGGCGAGTTACTGCGCATGTGCTTCTGAAGGGTATATTCTGTTCCCAGCTCCTTCCTTTCTCTCCTTGGCTCGTCCCTGCTCTTTGCTTCCTGGCTCTCAAGGTAGGTGGCTTCCTCCACCACAATGCTTTTTTCTTGGAACCAGCTGACCATGGGCTGAAAATTCTGAGAGTATGAGCCAAAATACAGTATACTTCCTTTAAGTTGTTGATGTCAGATATTTTGTGTAGCAATGAAAGTCTGACTAATACAAATGCATGTCTGAACACACTATGTCAATTACATTTCAGTGTTTCACCACAGCCTTCGACATGCACTCAAAAGCATTCAGATTCCTTTAGCACATCAAACCCTAGCTGTTGGAGGTACTTCCCTTCCCTCTCTCTCACCTGAACAGAGAATAAGACTGACTCACACAGAATATAATGGAATCGTGCTTCTCTACAGACTACTTCTATGTGTGCAGAATGTTGCCGTTGTTTATTACTGTTTACAGAGACACAGAAGCAAAAGCAGCACTTGTTAGAGTTTTATCATGAGAGGAAATCTAAGAGTGAAATGTCTGTCTAGAAGAAGACACTTTAGTTAGTAGGGAAAACATCTTTACTTAGAATACCCAAACTCTGTAATTCATAGTGCATCACAGCTAAATCAGACTGCCTACCTAAGCATTGTTCTTCTACCCTACCCTCAGAGACAGATAGATGTAAAAAACCCAAGCCAATGTACTTACATGTTATGCATTTTGCAATAGTATTAGCCAAGATTTTCAACCAGGAAGTAAAATTAACATATTTCTTGTAAATATTGCACATTTCCATGTAACTAGGGCTGGGAATATGGCTCGGGGGTGCAGCTCTTGACTGGCAAGTGCAAGGTCCTGAGTTCAGTTCCCAGTACCACACACACAAAAAAAGTATATACATCTTTTCATATCTTCCAAATACCTTGATCAACTAAGAACTCTCTACAGGTGAAGAGATTTAAAGGATAAATTGTTTGTATAATGTTATAGTTTACTAAGTGCTTTCATTAACGCACTTCATTCTCAGTGAAACTCTGTGAGATAGCTTTTAATGTCTTCATTTTATGATACAGAAATTAGAGATGGAGAAACTATCACCTAGCTAATACCTGGCAGAGTAAGATCGAAACCCAGTCTTTCTGATTTCATATTTATCACAATCAGCTCCTCAAGAAATGAGTCAAAACTGGACATTTTCTGACAGATTTCCAGAATAAATTCATGGTGATCTTCATATTTTCTATACTCCTAGTGCACTATTCTGCAAAGTTACTTTTTTATTGGAGCTGTCTTATTTTCCAATTATTTCATATTTTCTAACTTATCTTCCTAATCAGATAAAAACTTATTATATTGCATTTTCTGGTATTCTCTGACTTTCTTATATGCTGTTTTTACCACAGAGAATGGCTCCTCTATCCAGTTGCACAACCAGGTTTAATTCCATTCAACAAGACTCAGCACAAGCTTTTTGCAGGGGTAGTACTGTAGCCAATGAAGTTTATCCTAGGAGAGATTACAGGAAATTCATTCTGGCCTGCACTATCTGTGACCAGAGAGGAGCCTCTTCCATGTGTTCTGATAACCCCCAGCACTCAGCTCACTGAATTCCATGGTGAGCTTCTGTTTATCATGTTTCCCCCTTGACTTTGATGATCTCAAAAACAGGAATCCTATGTTACTTCTCCTGAAGTCCCCAGAATATAGCACTTTGGAGGCTTCCAACAATTACTAAGTATACACATGAAGAAATAAAACAACATAAAACCAATTAAGGCAACTGATCTCCGTGGTGAAAAACCCATAAAAAGGCCATAATAAGCACCATAACAAGTTAGGCTTCCCTGGCACAATGGAGCCAAGACACAAAGGGACTGCACTGCCCAGGAAGTCAGGTCTCACAGAAAGCAAAGTTGGACCAGGTCTTACAAGAAGAATAGGTAGCTACCAAATAAAGTCAATGAAACTCAGAGGAACAGGGTGGGAATTGGGCAGCTAGGGGAAGACAGGCTCCAGCAGGGTTCAATTTTATTTCAGCTGTACAGTGTAGCAGGCCCTGACCTACTCACTACCTACCCAGGTGGTTCAATCATGCCATCATTTTTCCTGGCTCAGAGGACTTCCTGGAGGATTTGCAAATATCTTCAGTCTTCTGAGGAAGCAAATCTGAGAGAATAAAACTGTCCCCGTGAGCAAAGGACAAAGTGAATGGAAGAATTAGAGTCCCCAGTTCTGGTCATTTGTGGAGTCTGTCATACCTAGACCTTCCAGAGTTTGATTGTTTTGTTTTGTTTTGTTTTGTTTTTACCTAAATTAGATCCAGCTGTCACTTATAAGCACAAGGTTTATCACCAACACTAAGACCAACAAATAGGTAGAAAGGGGCTGCTTGAGGCCATATTTTTCAATGGACCTTTTCTCATCATCTCCTTCCATCCCTTTATTTACAGCTGCAAACAAGGCTTAAGTCCCCACTTTAAAACCACCTATTCTGCTCATAAGTGTTTACATAGAACCAAAACCTTCCTGCCAGAATAGCTGTTCTATCCCACAGAGATAGTTTTCCTTGCTAGTTGCTGTATCCTTACCTCAAGGTAAGAGACAATCACGGGATTCATATTTGGTGAAAAACAAAGATGGACAAAGAATTACATGGCTATGAAGTAATGACGTGGTGTTTTGGATTCACTCACAAAATAGCCCATACATGCAACTGCTTCTGTAGATAAGGATCTGGAGACAAAAGGAGCAAAATGTTCCTTAACTTTAAATAGTTCACCAAGGAAAGTGAGAAATACCATGACTTACTAGCACCTGTATACCGCAAATCGACCAACAGGAAAAATACGTGTTTATTATTTTTGTAATTTCTAGCAAATCCCTTTTGAATCAGCTATAAGGCAAGTAAAAATTATCAGCTAAAAATTTTCTAGCTATGTTTAAATTCATTTTTAATTTTTAAAAAACTGGTTTTGTAAAGAAAACCAACTGGAAACA
This sequence comes from Dasyprocta punctata, assembly GCA_004363535.1. Taxonomy (NCBI): domain Eukaryota; kingdom Metazoa; phylum Chordata; class Mammalia; order Rodentia; family Dasyproctidae; genus Dasyprocta; species Dasyprocta punctata. The sequence goes on from RJWM01001164.1 coordinate 166,587, forward strand.
GCACTTAGTTATTTTTGAAAATGTGAAATGTCCTCCAAAGACAATTATTTTCTCCCACTAAGTATATTAAAATAATAGGCTATAGGTTGTGAGGTCTACTGTCAAATAGGAGCTTCAAAGATCTTTTGCCCAAGGCTAGGCAGCATAACTGCCCTGAAGGGAACTACGGTATTCAGAATACATAGGTTTTTAAGCATTTGTTAAAATAATGAGTTCTAGAATTTATATTAACTTTCTGGAAGGTATATATCTGCCCAGAGGCAGGTACTAGGATCACCTTAAGTCACCAGGAGTCTCTTCCAGCTCTGTGATTCTGTGATCGCTTATACTGAATTTCTCCAAGTCTATGATGAACTGAAGTGCTATTTCTGTCCTCCTTTTCCTTATATAGGTCAAATCTTATTCCAATGAGTACCATAACGATAACCACCTCTTGACCGGGTTATTTTCGACAACCTGATAAAATGAGAATCAAGTATGACCTCCAAACCAGAGTTGGCTGTTATAGAATTTGACCTAAATAACATTTAAGCAATGAGGCAACCAGTGTCATAAGTTTTTACCTTCATGGCACTGTGTCATTACAGAATAGTCAGATTAAAGGTGCAGAAAAAGTATCAGTGAGTCTAAACTACTGTACTCAAAGTCCTGAAATACTGATTCCATTTGCCTGATAGAGACTACAAAGTCACAAT
>RJWM01001165.1:0-52092 GCA_004363535.1 Dasyprocta punctata
GCACTATTATTGAGCAGCAAACTTCTGCTTTAGCTTCAAGTTGGGCGGAATGTCTTACATTCAAAATGAATGATTTTATACAGCTTTTTGGCATCTGCTGAGTGCTGGATGGGATTGTTCTCTGTAAACCCCTGTGCCTCCAGAGGTCAGAGCCACATCAGTACCCAAGGACCAGTGTGTTTGGTCAAGGCCTGGCCTGTCTCTTGGGGAACTCAATGACAGCATTATGGACTGGGTCAAAATACATAGTTTGTCAGTTTGCTGGTCCACTGTTTAACAGTGACTAGCTATAGCTGTTTGTTTGAGAGGATAATAAAAGTTAATCTGAGAGAATTTGTTTCCAGTTTATGTTCTTTTCCTCTAAGGAAATAGCCAGCAGTGAGATACGCAGGAGGGAGGTGCCTGCCTGAGCTGCCCTCGGCCTCACTGTCAGCCGCCTGTCCATGTTCCAGGAGGCGGCCCTGGCACGCTTTCTGCAAGCTTCTAAGCCGTGGCCTGGCCCAGGCTGTGTGCATGGTGGGTGCTGGGGGTGAGGTGGTGGTGTAGCCTCCCAGGGATACATCAAGTGGAAAATGTGAAGCAGGTCATTCTGCCCTTCCTGTCCCAGCCGGCTCTAAGCCTGGGCCGTGGCCAGCCGCCTCACTGCCTGGTCAAGGTCCTGCTGGCTTCCGGCCTTGAAGGCCATCCTGGTTGTCTGCTTCTTCCTTCTCAGTGGCATTTTCCTATGCCTTGACCTTTTTCTTTGGGCACTGCTCAGTGGTCAGTTTATTGAGAGATAAAATTCTTCCTGATAAAGATTTGTCACGTAGCCAAGAATTAGTATTACTTTCTCTTGGAATATTTGCACATTTAATCAAAGGCACGAAGACCAGTGTTTGTCCTTGTGTTCTGAAGCCTCTTTTCTGATGTTTGTCTCAAGAACTGAGGTTTTCGCATAGCCTCTGCTCTGTTTAAACCTGTCTTCTTGGGCTGAAGTAAAAGAATGACAGGTCTTTGTGATGGCCTCTGAGTTCTGGGTGGCTGGGCCCTGCCTTCTCATTTGGCTTCCCTTGTCAACCACCCTCTTTCCACTGTTTGCAAAGCACATTGGTTGTCTGTCTCTCTTTTCCAACCAAATGGCCTCTCATCTCTTTAGCACTTAGCTTAAACTTCCTCCCTCCACAGACTAGGTCAGGGCCCTTCACAACTGCCCACCATTTACTCCCTCAGGTACCATGTATTTCTTTTTTAGATCTCATCATGTTTGTGCTCTTTAGGTCTGAACTTCTTGTTGGATTTTTAGCTTCATGAATCTAGAGCCGATATCTGTGTTAGTCATCATTTGATATTGATGACAAAGCTGAAATATGGGAACTCCTCAGTATATGTTTACTGGAAGGGGACAAGGAAAGAGAGAAGGAACGTTGGCTGGGAGAACATGGTGCTTCCCAGAACAGCCTGAGAGGGTGTATGGATTTCTTATGGCTGCTATAACAATTGCTACAAACTTAGTAGGTTCAAACAAAGCCCATTTATTATTTCACTGTTGTGGAAATCCTTATATCAAATTGTTGCATTTTTCTGGAGGGTTCCTGGGGGATTGGAGCCTTACTCATCTTCTAAAACTAAGGCTCACATGCCTTAGTTTTGTGACTCCCTTCCAGCAATGGTATTACTAAGGCCTCTGCTTCCATTGCCATAGATATTTCTGTGACTCAGACTCCTGAGTCCATTGTATAAAGACATTTCTGAATATACTAAGCCCGCCAAGTAATCCCAGATAATTTTCGTATCTCAAGATCTTTAATGAATCATGCAGAAGCCCTTTGGCATATAAGGTCCAGAGGTTAGGATGCAGATAATAGATGGTGGGATAGGCAGAGACATAATTTTGCCAACTATTACTACCTTAATATAGACGCAAAGGTGTCTGGGACATAATGCAGATTACGGGCCTGAGGAAGGGAATGATTACAAAATCAGCCATCAGATAAATTTAAAGAACAAATAAATTTAAAGCATCCTGTTGAGAAAGAAAAAAGGAGAGAAAATAAAATCATGGGAAATGTTTAGGGTTATTTCCAGTCTAAAACTTAGCTGTGAGGAGAGGGTTAGAAGTTGTAGATTAGACCTTAAGGAATTAAAAATGAACTTTCCTGAGACCATGAGTGAGTCCACTGAGCTGGCGGAGAAACGGACTGAGCGGCAGGGTTTCAGGCGCGCTCTGTGGAGGCTCAGAGTGAACACTGACAGCCGCTGCGAACCTGCTCAGTGCTCCGCTGTGTAGGAGAGTGTTACAGCTGCTCTGTAGTTCAGCTTTATCTTGAATCCTGTTCCTGCATTTCACAAAGTAGGAAGCTAAGGCCTAGAAAGTACAAATGGATTAATAAAGTACACAGGGAGAGCTGATAGCAGAATTTGGACTGCAAATTAGGGCACCGGGCTACAATGTGCCATTCTTCCAGTGACTAAGTTTGTTCTCTGAAATTCTCTTATCTTGTTGTCCCACATCCTGTTCATCGTTTATGTAGAGGGAAGACAAGGGTGAGAAATGTAGGACTGGGGCACAATTTGATGGTCTCCATCTAAAAATAGGAAGATGCCTTTTAGTGGAGCTCTGAGTGATTCAATCCAAGGATGAGATAGACAAAAAAAAAAGCATTTCTAAATGGCATATAGAAAACCGAGGATGGTGGCACACACCTGGAGCCCAACACTTGGGAGGCAGAGGCAGGAGGATTGCTGTGAGTTTGAGGCCAGTGTGGGGCTACAGAGTGAGTTCAGGGCCAGCCTGAACTAGGAAGGGAGACCCTGTCTCAAAAAGCCAAAATAAGTAAATAAATACCTAGCATATAGCAGAAAGTGGAGCAAGCACATTCCTCTAGAATTGGTTATAGATTTGAAATGTAGTAAAAAAAGCAAAGACATGCAGATTAATTTGCCACACTTCATCAAAGGAACATTATCTTCCCTACCGTCTTCTCACAGTGGCAGGAATGCAGTCCAAGCAGTGTGACTATTTAAAGTGAAAGCAACTGTGCTTTGTCAAGATCATTACTGTTTGTCTTTTAGCAAAGAGCCTATTTCCTTCTTCTTCAGAATATGCACTTTTTTTTGGTTTTGTTTTTTGTTTTTTTGAGACAGAGTCTCCCTGTGTAGTTCAGACTGGCCTTGAGTTCATTATGTAGCCCTGGCAAGTCTTGAACTTACAGTGATCCTTCTATCTCAGCCTCTCAAGTGCTGGGATTATAGCCATGTACCACCGTGCCTAGCTGCATATAACTTTTGGGATGAATTCTTGGGCTGCTTTGAACACTTGATCAATAATGTGACTGATCAATTAGTAATAATTAACACATGACCTCATGGGCCAAGAGATTATAGCTACTCTGGCAGTACTTTTAAAATTTCAGTTCCTTTTTCCTAACATAATGACACATTTTAAAGTATTTTTGAGTCATTTTAGAACATGAAATGTGAGACAAATGTGAGTTGAGGTCGCTGCAGCAGAAAATAGGATATGAAGGGGGAAGGGTGTCTGAAATCACAAACCCGTGGAGAATAGAAAAAGACAGACATATGCAGTGCAGGAGGGAAATGCACACCTGAGCTATTCCAAGCCTGCCTACTTCCAGGTCACCAGGTTTCAGGATGATCGAAGGTCTTCCCTGCTCCTAGGATACATGTCTGTAAAGAAAGAATATGCTTGTGTATTTGAGTAGGTGTTTAGCTACTCAGGGATATAATCCTATAAGAAATGCTTTGTGTGGTTTATTGGAATGCTTTTACCATATATGGCCTTGGGTTCCTAAGGGGTTTTCCTTTAATTTAAAGTGATGAGGTTGGGCACATCGGTGGAGGTTGGCTATGAGATTTTAATTTAATGTTGTAAAGTTTGAAGGGGTTGGGAAATTTTTATGTGATTGTAATTGAATGTTGAAAAATGTTAAGGGAATAGGAAATTAACATAGGATGAAATTGCTCTGTGCAAAAAGTACTTTTACCAGTTCTAAGTTTTTATATCTGTATCATTAATGAGATGATTATAAAGTAGTCATTAGTCTTACTAGAGCTACATTTGTGTAGCTAACATTATGTAGGGATATGACAACTATTAAGACCATCGACCTGATTATACATATTTGTGGGGCACACTGTGCTAGTTCAACATGCCTATACAATGTGTACTGATCAAATCAGGGTAATTAATGTTTGCAGCTCTGTATTGCTTTGGATTTGGTGCTTTCAAGCACCTTTCTTCCTGTTCATAAAATATCTAATAGGTTCTTGTTACTATAATCATTCTGCTGTTCTGTGGAAAACCAGAACTCACTACTTCTGTCCCTTCTACTCCTTCTATTCTGAGCATTTACTGGTCACTGTTATACATTCCCATTGACTTTTTCTTAAATATCTACACATGAGAAAGAACATGTAGAACCGATCTTCTTGTGAGTGACTTATTTCACTGAAGAAATAAGTTCTATCCATTTTGCTGCAAGTGATATAAGGTGATTCAGAGAGAAGACATTACATAGTCCCTGCCCCAAATTGTGTTATTTGACACATCTCAAATAGAGTTAGGGCTTATCTGGTGATTTTAATAAATGAAACACAGTTTTCAAAACAAACTAATATTACTTTAAATAGTACATAGAATGTAAATGAATCAATTTTTAAGGCCTCAAAATTTGCTAGATAGATTGGGCAAGAACAATTAGAATTTGGAAATGGTTAAATTCAAGACCTATTTAGACTTACTGAGCAGATGCTGGATTGAGGATCCTTTAGGAAATAGAGGATCCTGAAAGGAGTAAATAACCCCTGAGACTTATACACGAACTGGGGATGCTTTGACTGTTTTTCTGAATGTAGACTCTATATTACCTGGCTGCTTGTTCATTTATTCTGCATTCCTGCTGCTTTAATCTTCTTTGACCCATACTCAAGTCTTTTCTTGTTCAACAAATTCTATAGAACTCAACCTTTGGAGAGATACTATTCAAACTTTTTTGATTGCAAATACTAAAAGAAACACATTTTATATTTTGACTATATGTATGTATGTGTGTGTTTATTGATTTGTCTTTAAATGTGTACATATCAAAAATCCAAGGATTTCATATGCAAATGCTATACCCCAAATGTACTGCAGGGAAAGATAGAGAGATAACCGTTGCATTGATGTCTCACCTGCTGATCACAGCCATTGGTGGCAGGACCACTTAAAGTGTGCACATAGTGTACTTGGCTGTCTGTCATCTAGGTTACTCTTGAAGAATATTAGTTGCAGCATACTAAAATGATTTTATTCCTTATGAATGTACAGTTTCCCTGTTTGAAAAAGTTTGCAGAAAAATGTAATCAATATTGGTGAAATACTAAACATATCTTTGTTTAAAAACAAGCTTTTTATCTGTTATTCTGAGGTTGTTTTTGATATTTTTCCATTAGAATACAGCTTATTTACTTCCCCAGTGACTCTGCTTTATGCATCTCCCAGAAGGTTTTGATTCATTTATGCTCCTTACTCCTTTCCCCCAGCAGTCTCCTCTCCAGAATCATTTCCAGTGCTGTCTCCTGAGACTGAGTTCAGATGCTATTCTTGCCTCTATTCTGGGCTCACACTTGCCTCTTCCATGGGGCCTTTCTTGATAATTTCAGACCTTGACCATCATTCTTTCTCATTCCCTATAGCACAGCTGTTGGAACATATGAGAGTTAACTGCTCCAGCATTATAATCACTTAGTGTCTGCTGTTTCTCTTTGTGTGTGTGTGTGTGTGTGTGTGTGTGTGTGTGTTAAATCTTAGTACCTCTTCTTCTTTGAGTTATAAACTCTTGTAAAGTAGGGAAATTTTCCTATATTCATAAATGTTTCTATCACCCCTAAAATATTGGCTACAGTATGGGAAGTTACTGAATGTGCTGATCGAAACTAATTGTGATGTGTTGCCTGTTAGCATGCTCATGTTTTTTCTCTAACTTGTCTGACTTTAATAAAATTATATCATCTGTTCATTGAAAGTAGGGATGATGCCTTTAACTTTTCAGAACCATTTATTGAAGTATAACATGCACAAATAATAGCACACAAGTCAAAGTGTTGGCATGTTGATGTTTCAAAACTGAAAACACCCATGTAACCAGCATCCAGATCAAGAAAAGGGACCCAAGAATATACCTGTGGTCTGTTTTGATTACCAGCAAATAGTATTTTGATTTCTGTTATCATAAATAGAGTTTTCAAATATTTGAGCTTTTTATAAGAGAAGTGATACAATAGCTGTGTGTTAGGTTTTTTTCTCTTTTTTCAGCCAAAATTATAATTGTGATATTTGCCTATGTTATTGCAAATAGTTATAAATTGTTCTTTCTCATTACTATGCAGTGTTCTTTTGGCTGAATGCACCATAACTTATTTATATAGTGTGTTGTCACTGGGCAATTGAGCATTTCCTGGTTCAGGTTTTTTGGGAAGCATGTTAGTATAAGTACTCTTGTAAATATTTTTGGCAAATGTTTTGTTGGACTTTGCATAGACACCTGTTCAAATATAGTAGATATTATCAAAACAGTTCACCAAAATGGTCACACCAGTCTACCCTCTACCAGCCGTGAATGAGGGTTCCCCTTTGTGTTCTTGCTCGCAGATGCTCGTTATTGTCAAGTCCCTAACTGATTATACATACTGAAAATATATTCTCTCATTTTGTGTCTTAAGTTTATTGTATTTGTTTTGAGGGAGAGATGTTGTTAATAGGACCCATTTATCAGGTTTCCCCTCTTAGTACTGTCTGTTTCCCCTAAGAAACCTTTGCTTACTCTAGTTGTCAAGATATACATTGTTTTGTTTTTTTTCATAAAAGTTTTATTGTTGTCTGTCATATTTAGAGTGTCTCAGGAATTGATTTCTAGTTGGTGGTAGTAGTTAAGAATTGCATCCTTTATTTCTCCCTTTGGATATCCAGAATCATAGTGAAAAGACCTTTGGTCCTCAGTTGCTTTCCTTTGTCACTTCACTTCTGTTGAATACTGTGTGTAAGTCTGTTTATGGATCTCCCTTTTTTTTTCCAAGGGTCTACTAAGTTTTATTTTTAGTTTTTTGCTTCACGGTCACTTTCTTAATTTTGTACTCTATAGTAGTTCTTGTATGTCCTGTAACTTTTGTTGTCCTTCTTTAGGATTGTCTTGGGTATAATAGATTTTAATGTTTTGAGCATAATGTTAACAGTGCATAAAATAACACTCTATGCACAGTGCACTGTCAATACATTTTGTGAGACTGATGGGATATTGAAGAGAAAGGTGATAATAAAGTAATGAGAAAAATTCATAAGTATTGGATAATAAATTATTCTACTTCGATTTTTTGCAAATTTGAAAATTTCCAAATTTTTAGAGGTGGGGAAGGGCTTGTACAGACAAACGGATTGTGGGGTGACGATCACGATGGATTTAAGTGCCAGCCTAACATACCTTCATGTGTTTCCTAATTCAAATCCAAATTATCCATCAAATGTGATAGCTTTAGTGTGCAAATACCTGAACTAAAGCTGAAGGAGGCTTAGATAAGGTGACCAGGTTGAAAAATGAAGCTTCCAACAAGGGTAAGAAATAGTTTTATTTCGTGTAGTTTGCAAAGAAGACCAATTGACCTTTGCAAGATAGTTTCCATAGCTACTGGGCAGAATCAAAAGCAAAAGCAGTGGAGGCAGGTTTTTCCTAAACTCTCTTCACTACATTATGGTAGCTGCCAAGGCAAGCATTGTCAGGAGCTTGCTATTCCGTAAATGAAATGCTGGGAAATTCTTCAATCAAGTGTCTGTTAGAAGCAGCCTTCCTTTTTGAAAATATCACAGGTCCAAGATTTGACTACACCTGTCTTTCTGTTCAAAAAAGTGCATAGGAAAGGTTCTCTCTCCAAGTACAACTCTGTTGAGCAGTGGTCTAGCCTGCAAGTGAAACTCTGTTTTGTGATTTAAAAAATGGAGCCACTCTTAAATTATAGGAGAATCCAGAATTTGCTACTTCCAGATTTTTTATTTATTTTTATTTTTTTATTTATTTTATTTTATTTTTTATTTATTTATTTTTTTTTTGCGGCACCGGGGATTGAACTCACAACTTTGTGCCTGCCTGACAGGCGCGTAAGCCACTGAGCCAAACTCCCAGCCCTGGTTTTTTGAGGCAGGGTCGCACTGTGTAGCTCAGGCCGGTCTTGCACTCGCGTTGTAGCCCAAGCCGGCCTCGAACTCACAACGCTCCTCCTACCTCAGCCTCCCGAGTACTGGGATTAAATTCCAGATTTTTAAAAAAGATGAATATGAAAAATGATTTGTCAAAGGACCCAAAAAGTGAACACTTTGGATGTTTTCATATAGTTTGGTCAGCTAAAAATGCACTTAAGATGTGAAAGAAACATTATGATAAAGTTTTCTTTTTTGTTTTGGGAGAGAAAGTCCACACTGAAGATATATAATGTTGCTCTGACTTTACAGTCACCTAACATTTATACTTGTGACAATCTCAACTTATGTATAATGCACGCACTGTGTCTTGTAAACCTGCTGTAAAAACCCCTTCTCAGGAAAGACCTAGAAGGTATGGATGAGGAAGAATACATACATTTTTGTTTTCTTAGTTATGTGTCTTTCAATTGAAATCTATGTATTTTTTGGTATCTTTATGATTTTTCAAGCATATTCTCCCATTTGTTTTTGTTTTAAAGCTGATAGAGCAAAGTGACTTCCAAAGATTGCATGAACATGGTTAAAGATGCTCTGTCCCTTAGCTGCATGCTCCAAATGCACTTAAGAAACCCACAGTCCAAGGAAGACTTTTTAAATGGCAGGCTACTTCCCTATAGTAGAGTGATTCCAGTGATAAGTACAAACTGATTTTTTTTACATGTTCTTTCTGTTGTTTCTGTTGTTTAGAAGAAGAAAACAGGGTGTTTAAACAAGTCAGACTCTGACAGCACTGTTATTTTTTGAAACTGGATGAGTAATTCAGTAGAAGCACTAAGCTGGTTTTCTCTTGGTCATTTTTATTTTTAATGTTCAAAATATCCCTATACACAAATCATTCATCTCATCCTGAAGTTTATCTAAAAACAAGCCTGGGGAAGACCTGCAAGACCAAACACATTCCTGGCATGTATGAAAGCAAGAGACCCAGTCCTCTACAGAGAACTTTGTGGCAGAGTAGATAAAAGTAGGAGAGAAGGAAAAGCCATTTACAACTCAGAGGAAGAAGGGAAAGGATCACCATAAACAACCATATCTCAAGTCTCTGGGAACCTCGCTTAGAAAGGAATGTCAGTCTCAGAGATACAACTTGTGTCAACTGCTGAGTACTAGACAAATGCCTATATTTATAAATACGAATTATATTTTGTAAACAAAATGTAAATAAACCTTTTTTTAATATGGAACGCTTCACAAATTTGCATGTCTTCCTTGTGCAAGAGCCATGTTAATCCTCTCTGTATCGTTCCAATTTTAGTATATGTGCTGCTGAAGCGAGCACAGGATGTAAATAAATCTTGGGGGTTGATCCAAAAGTCAGATACAAGAGCTGAAAGTCATCATGATTTTGATAACATTTCTAAGACACTTTGAGCTTCTTAGCTAGAGTATGATATGTGATGTGTCTGTGAATTTTTTTTTTTTAATTTTTATTGCAGGGTAGTATTCTTAACTCTGAAATAAAACCCAAAAGAAGGCAGGAAAGAGTTCTTTGACATTTAAAAGCAAACAATTTCTGGAATGAAGTTCCAAAAAACATCAATAGTTGTTTATAAGCAGTGTGGGAATCTTTTAAGCAAAGCACATGAACTTAACTGAAACATCTAGCTTGCTCTCTAAAAACCAGTTTTCCTTGCCTACTGGTTTCAGAGCTGAAGCAGATAATGAAGCCTCTGTTGAGGATTTAACTTTATAATGAGAAAATTGTAAGGTAAGAAAACTTAGAAACTCATGATTCTTCTTAAATACAACCAAGTTTTGGTGAAGTTGTCTTTCTTTAAAGTCAGTGTTGGGAGGTTGGAGGCAAAGGAGCAAAAATGTAGTGAAATGTTCTTCTATAAAATGCAGTGAGTATTCTATCCTGAAGGAAAATAGAGTCTAAATACAGCAGACCAATATGTGCTCTGTAAATTGTATTATCAGGGGTTGCTTGGAGCAGTCATGTAGTATTTTATATGGAGGTGGTTGGTGGCACTGCCATATGCCAGTTTGGGTCTGGGCCAGAGAAGCATACAGGAAGGCTTTTACATTCCAGCCGTCCACCCCTGCTTGACAAAAAGCACTTTTTGTATGTGGTGTGAGTGCCCAAGTTATTTGTACACAATGGGAAGCTGAAATTTCATTTCCACATGAAATTAGTGAATAATGGCTTTCAAGACTCACTGAATAAGCATGGCCAAGACACAGTCAGCATGCCAAGTCTGTTCGGATCGCCAGCCATCTGGATGAAAAATAAATCAGTTATGCAGCAACTTTGGGGGCATCAGAGGTAGGCTGTGGAGAAGGCAGTGTGTCTGGATACTGTACTGAATACTTTGCTTTTCAACAGGATTTTAGTGTGTTGCTTTTGTGATTCTCTGTCACTTAATATTTAGCCACAAATGTATATACTTTGGTCTGCAGTTGTTATGTAATTGTCTACCACATATCTACTTCATGTGTTTAATTTTTTTTAAATACTCCTAAATATTAACTTTGGATTTTAGGATCAAGGAGAGTATATATTCTATATACATGACTAACATTGTAAGTACAGAAAGTGTAACTGTAGACCTCAGTGATAAAATTTATGTTTTTTTCCAAATTGTGATGCCATGGTCTCCTACTAATTTAAAAATTAGTTTTTAAAATGATAATGTGCGAAGATTTGATTTATTTTTTGGTGGAGCATAATTTGATAAAATAAGGCCAGGATTATTTAGTTTTAGATAGCAAAGAATGGCAATTTGCCTACATACAGTAATTAAAGCTAGGATGTGGAAATCAAAGTGAAAGAAGCAGATGGAAACATCCCCTAGGTAAGTATGAATGTTTGTTCACAAAAATGGAACAAATGTGCCAGCAAGATGTGTAATAATTTTCTTTCAATTACATCTGATTTTGGTACTAAAAAAATGTTGGCAAAGCAGCATTTAACTTTATTTAATGTGTTTTGGTTTTCTTTAAAAAAGGCTTTGGGATTTAGCACATCAGTGGGTATAAATGAAAGGTAGCAGGGTTTAAAGGAAATTGGTCAATGAGCAGTAAAGTAATTGCTTCGTTTGAGAATTTTTGGGGAGCAAGAAAAATCAGAATCTAACTGATACAATGAAATATCTTGGTTTCCCCTGGAATCTCGTTCTGTAATAAACCAGGTTAAGAGTAAATAGGAAGAATTGCAACATCGGTGGGGTTTCCTTAGTTTGCTAGAATTTCTTAGTATACTATTTCGTGAAATAGTTTATTCAAAGTACACTCCAAGATCAGACCTGCTCTTGTAAATCTGTTAATTCACATTCTGTTCTAAATAGGCCATCAGCTGGAGGATGGCTCTCCTTTGCAATCTGAGCTATTCACTGAAACTATATTAGCTATAATAGGATTTAGCTTGTAACTTTATAGTGTAAGCTATACACATTAATTAATTTTGAGGCAGCTGCTCATTAAAAATTCTTTCTAGTAAACACAAAGAGAAAATGTATTTTGGGAGATGTTAGCACATGGTATATTAAATGGCTTTTGATGAGTGAATTTGGCTGATTTGAATAACAGGTATGAAAAGTTTCTGTTTAAGGGAATGCAGCATGATATTTTTAAGCAATTTCAATATGTTTTAAAAATTTTAATCATACATAATTGTGGAGTACAGTATGGTATTTTGATACATATATGCAATGTATCGTAATCAAATTAAGGTCATTAGCATATCCATTACTTCAAACCTTTAGTTTTTCTTTGTGTTAGGAACAAAGTCCTGTCTTTGAGCCACTTTGAAATATACAATAAATCATTTTCCATTATAGTCACCTACTGTACTGGCACTTATTCTGCCTATCTAACTTTAATTTTTTGCCTATTAGCCAACCTCTTCCTCCTCCCTCATAGCCTTCCCAGTCTCTGCAACCACTATTCTACTCTTTATATCTATGAAATAAACTTTTTTGGCTTCCACATGAGTGAAAACATTACTAAAGTATGCTTTAGTGTTTCTTTGGGTGTCAGGACCTCCAAAATGCTCCCAAATTTACTTCTTCAGCCTTGAGAAGATGTCCTTCAAACCATGACCTTGTAAAGCAGTGCTGGGAAGAATGCAGGTCATAGCTTTGATACCTACTTTTTTGTGTTAATGCAGCATCTCATTCCTGTTTCTTTTGGGAGGGTTGCTGCTTGATTTTGAATTCAGAATAAGGATCCTATAGTTTGAGTGTGTTTGGATGAGTTAAGGTGGTTGTTCAGCTTTTCCAGTAGTGTTCTCCTAGACAGCACATGACTGTGTGGATAAACAGTGTGGACAGAAGTCTTCTCATTGACACTTGTGGCTGCATCCTTGTGCTGAAACAGGAGGATGAGCACAAGAGTAGAAGTGGGGAGAAAGATGCATTGGAAACACCTTATGTTGTGATAACACATCTGTCATTGCTTGTCAGAAAGTGAGCCATTCTCAGATCTTTGTAGTAGAAAGGAAAGGCTTCACTGTGTTAAAAATGAACTCTCTTTTTGGTGACTGAGCCAACCAAATGTACGTCCTGGTCACATGGTACAGCCAGTAACTGTTCAGATTGGAGTGGACATTATTCCACGATCCAGGCTGATAGAAGCTCTGCCTTTTTCACACTAAGGTTTCGAAGGCTGCTCTTTGTTATTCTCTTTACCATTGTGCAAGAAGAGGGAAGCTGCATGGGGTCACCTGAGGGAGGTTGTTGAAGCCTGATCATAGGTCACATGTCACTGCACTTAGATTTTATTGTCTGGAACTGTATCTACAGAGGAGGTGGGGGATTGTAGTTTATCTCTGTGTCCAGAAGGAAAGGAAATGGATTTTGGTAAATAGTTATAAGTCTTATGCAGGTGTACATATATAAATATACAATTTATACTCTAGAATTAGTGTTATATATGTACATAATTTTATTATGCATATCATGTATAATATGTGTATTGTATTATATGTACTCTTGTGTTGCGGTATGTGTTAAATATGTAAACCATATACATATGCACTCATAAATAAATCACTGTTTTAAGTCAATCCTGGGGGTGACCTGGTGTTTTCTCTAAATTTTAGCAATGTGATTCACACATTTTGTTTATGAATGATCAAATTCCTTACTTTCCATTTCTGCTTCCTCTTTGATGTCAGGATCTAGTTCTTTTATCATGTGGCTTAGGTCCAGAGATGTCTGGGCTTTTGTACTATTTCAGATTGTCATTATCATCTCTCTTGTGCCTAGAGAAAGAGGGCACCAAGGCAGGAGGCCTGATTAGAAATGAACCTTCAAAGTTTTCTTAAATCCAGTCAGACCAGTTAGTCAAAGTGGGTCCAACAGCCTCCTGAACTTTGGCCAGTGAGTATGCAGGAGCTTCTTTGATTTACCTGACTCTTCAGGTAGCTGTGCTTCCTATGTGACCACTAACCTCTAACCACCCCTATTCTATCCTGGAATCTGCTTCACATCCAACTTTTGGCTTCTCATTGAGCTCCTAGAAAAGGAGAAGCAAGATGTTATATTCAAATAGTCTAGGCCATGGAGTCACACAGCTGTAAATCCTAATTATTTCCAAGCTTAAGCTTTTGTGTCTTATAATTAATAAACCATATAATGCACATTAAGGCATTTAATTCTCTTCCTGCATAATGTTAGAAACAAAAACTGTGATTGTTCTTCTTACAGTGACCCCTCAAGTCTGATCAAACTCCCCATCCCATCACATCTCATTTCTAACAACTCTGGTTTGGAGGACTGGCCTAGGACTAGCTGCATTGGTTCTTTTGGTGGCAAGGAGGAAATTCAGAGGCTTAAGTGTATACTAAGAGATAAACTACAGATCAAAAAGAATGGTGACTGCCCTTTAGAACAGGGATGTGAACCATTTCATGGGAAGGAAATGTTTTTGCCTTGCAAAAGGCTGAGAGCCTTCACAGTCAGTCATGGAGAGGTCCTTCCAAGCTGGGGAGGCCTAGGGACATCTAGAGACCCTGGCAATGAGAGATTTTAACAGAAGGTGGGCTTGAGCGACTGCTTTAGCAATAGCTTCTGTGTGGTGGGTTGGGACAGTGGGATAATATTCTTCCAGTTGACCTTATTTCTCTGCAGGAATCACAAACAGATGAATCATTCAGATATTAAACCTGGGAAAAGCAATATAATAATCAATTGTATTATAAGCGTAAGGAGATCAGAAAAGGATATCTGCTAATAAAATGAAAGCATCATTTTTCTGGGGTAAACTAATATGAGCAAACTTTCTGTCACTTGACAAAGTCAAGCAAGATGATGGAAATGATGTTTGCTCTTACTTGAGAGAAGGTAGCATGTTTTCACTGGCAAGGAAGAGACTCCTCTGCCATCCACAAACACCACAGGCAGGATCCCCAGACCTCGGCCTGTATCTGCCTTGGTTGCTTCCCATTACTTGAGGTTTGAATGGTGAGGGTGATTGGAGGATGAGGGTGAGAGGTGCTGGTGCCAACTGGTTTGCCTGAGTGTGGCTTCCTTCCACCTTGATGGATTTGTAATTTCATTACTTTTCAAGTTTTTGTACTAAACAGGGCCAAGTTGATAAAGGAGCCGCAGCAGGACCTTTACATGCTCAGACTAACGCCCTTTTTTAAGGGTCATTTTCAAATGCCAACTTTAGCTCTGGAACATTTTTCTTCCTTTGCAGTTACATCTTCAGTTGTATTTATCAGTGCACAGTGTATCTGTTTATATGCAGTCTCAGCTACAGATAAGGAGCTTCAGAAGGGTTATTCTGTGACTTGTTGCCTGGAGATTTCAGGTTACTAGTCCAGAACATAATTCCAATAAATGTGTGCAGAGTTAATGACTGTTGTGTGAATAAATAAGCCATATACAAATGGTTGGCTTTTGAAGTCTTCATATATTTTTTTAAATTCTTAAAACTTTTGGTTCTTTTAGTATCACTTATTCTTTTAGCACCGTTTTGTATTTCTAATACTTGTCAAGCAAAGGTATATCTCTGTCTAGGCTCTTGATTCTGAACTAGTGAAATCTGAATTAAAGTAGCCTTAACCAAGAATTACTTTATTACACCTGTATATAATTTAAAAAAATGCCTACTCCTATTTAGGGATATCATACTTTGTTATAATTAATGAACATACAGTTTTTTTGTTGTTCAAACTGAACATTACTCTGATGCTTTCTAAATTGTATAGTTTCAACCAGTGTGAGTTTTTTTTTTTTTTTTTGGTGAGTTTGTGCTCTTACACAGGTTTGGCGTTAAAACTCTGTATTGTCTACTAGGACAGCATTGCACTCAAAACCTATAGAAGTTTGTCACTTGTCACCAAGTAGCTGAAGCCTGAATTACTGTTTTAATTAGATTTATTTGAAGAATTTATGAATAAATGATTGATTTTCTGATAAGTAAAGTCAATAGCAAGTTTTCTAATAGTAACCTGCTTAAGAAACCAGATACCTTCTCATTGACTATAAATGGTGTCTTAATATTTCCCACTTCTACTAGTAAACTGGCTCTCGTAACAGTGAAATGAAATTTCATTTTTCCTATCCTCTACTTTCTAAAGTACAGTGGCTTAGAGTTACACGTTTTTGATTTTTGTTTCTCAGACACCTAAGAGCACTGGTTTTGCTTGTAGGTAGATAAAATTCCTCAGTGCTTACTTGTGCTTGTCTCTTTACCAGGTTAATACCTACATTTCTTTAGAAAAATTGGTGGTGTGTATATACTCACATCTCATTATTCGTGGTAATTGCATTTGTGAAATTCATCTTGAATATGGAATCAGCAAATACTGAACCATTTTCATTGGAAGAAATGCACATTTAGGTTTCTGTGAACCTTGGGGCACAACATTTTCATCCGCTGATGCACATGAAGTATTAAGTGTATTTTGTGTGCATTTCTTTTTGGAGGCATTTTATGTGGTTTGTTGTTTCATTAATGTTACACTTACAACCAGTAGCTCTGTAACTCCCACCTGAATGAAGCTGCTATATGCACACCTTAACCTTAAATCACATCACACCTATCTGTATTTAGGAACACTATACCAATCTTCAGCACCATGCTTGGGGTCTCTTTTATTAATTAGTGTGGTCACCATGAAAAGCACAAAAGTTAAAAAAAATGCCATAATACATAGAACGCAGAAAGGGTATCTGTTGGCAATGAGAGCTGCAGAATGTCCCATTGTCTGACCTCGGCTGGGAACATGCGCAATAGTACTTTACATTTTTGGCAAGAGAATGTGAAAGTGCCATGAGTGTTGGTTTATAGGTTAGAAAATTTGTTTAGTGATTAAGCTAGCTAATTTGCAAATGTGGAATGTATGAATAATGAGGGTGGATTGTATCATCACATGAGATTGAGGATGAGAGATCTGAGGCTCACCTATGAAGAAACTTGAGTTTCAAAAGCATCTACTAATGACAGAATGCATATAGAGCACTAGAATCAGAAGGTTGTAGTGCATCACTCTTGGCCAGTGGTGGCAAAACTATGGCACACGTGCCATAGCTGGCTGTTTGTTGTCATTGAAAGATCCAAAAGTTTCACCATCATTGCTCTCGGTGGATGCCTCTAGTCATTAACTGGCCTTAACAATGTATGTGTATATTTATACAAATGCTTCCTTTAGAATATATTGCTTACTGTGTTTGTTTATTCCTTTATTCTTTCCTTGACATTTTATACTGCTCTAAAATGCAAAGCCAGTCTTTAAAATTTTAGATAAGTGTTTTAAAAGTAAATTTTGATACCAAGTCTTCTCTTGCCTTTGTCTAGAACAAAGTGTTATTATACAAGCATCAATACCTGGAAAGTAATGTGCCTGCTCACCAGTGACCCTTTCTGTCTTCCTAGATTCTTGGAATCATCATTGATTTGATAGCATGCCCACAGCAAAGTAAAATTGGCATTAATAGCCAACAACTCATTAGTTTTCTGACAAATCATGTCTGTCATGATTTTGTTTGGAGGAATGTAGTGTCATGAGTTAGAGTGTGGACTGTTGTGTTGGACATTTTGATTCCCTATCAGTCAAAATGGGAAATTTGTATAAATTTAATAACAGTGCGTGTAAAATTGTATGGGAGTGTAGCTGCTGCATGGTGGTAGTTTAATAAGGTACTAACTGCTTGTGTCGTAGTGTTTTACTCTACCAAATTATCAATGTGGTATTTGAAATACCTCATCATATTGCACTTATTATATAATGTTGTTGGTTTTTAAATATCATTAAGTATGTATCATGTGTATAAAACCAGTAATAGGGAACATCAATATTCAACAATTGCAAGTCATCCAATTTTTAAAAATTTCAGTATATGTGTATCAGCAAAAATCAAAACAAAACAAAAAGATGCTAGCCAGTTGTCAAAATACTTTCATCTGTAGAGTTCACACTGTGCTTGCAAAAACGAGCGTTGGTAGGACCATGCACCAGAGTAGTGTTTTATTTGGAGGTCAGGGACAATATGTGTTTTTCAAAATCTTATGTCTTCTATGTTGACGTGCATGTAATCAGTCAATGACTTAATATTAAGAAAAGAATTACAAGGAGTTGTGTTGTCAGCTTTTACTCTTTCTCTGTCAACTTCTTTTCTCCAGAGTTTTCCCCTCACACAGCCCTGCTAGCCTGGGCCAACTATGATAGCTCAGCAGGCTTTCCGGTGAGCAGCAGTTAGCCATTCGTGGGCTCATATAACAGAGAAGCTGGTGGGCTGAATAGATTCAGTGTGGCTCTTTCTGCAGGAGCTTATCTTGTTCACTGATTGCTTTGTCATTGTTATTGCTTTTTAAAAAGCATTTCTTTTCATCTGTGCACTCAGATTATATAGAAGGAGACTTTGGTTATTGAGGTATATTCTTATCAGGATGTTTTTCTTCTATTCCATAAATAATGGTATTATTACACATAAGATGAAACTCTTGCAGTCAGTGCCAAAGGAAACAATACAATAGGCATGTGCAGTGGGGGGTTAGCTAGATAGAGCCGCTATCTTGTTATTTTTCCTTGCCTTTAATCAATGCTGTATTCTCTTAAAACTTTCTTATCCATTTTTTGGTGGACACTGTTTGTGAATTTCCTTCTTTTCTTTTTGTGACAGTGTTTCTCTTTCTTTAATTTATCAAGATGACACACACAACAATCTCATTGTATTGTGGCTACAGACATTCTACATTTTCCAGAGTGTGTTTGTTGCTCAGTTTTCCTTCCTTCTGGACTAAATAGGACATTTCTAGTTGTTTTGCTTTTGAATGTATTTGAGTTTCTCACTTTGTAAGATGTTTAACATTTTTTTTTATATGAAATGGGTTGAGTCCTTCTCTAAAGCAGAAATACAGTAGTGTCTTCATCTAATGGCATTCCCATCTATGGAAATCTGTTCTTTATGGTGAGTTTTGAGTATAGTACCTTCCTTATATTTAGATGTCTGCAGAATTCTTTTTTCCTTGTTTGCTTTCTCTTTTGTCTTTTAGCCAAGGAGCAGAGAAAGCAAGGCTTTTGTGATCAAGAATAACGTAAGCCACAAATCTTACTTTCATCATTATCTACTAAAAAAACCACATCTTTTCTTTGCATACAGAGTTTGTTCAAAGCGTATATGCATCAGGAAAAGAAGAACTCATATAAATATTTCAATACTAAATTTATTGAGACATCATAAGATTAGTACAAGTTACCTTTCGCCTCTGCAGTTACAAGAGGTACTCAAAGTGAGAACCATCAGCTTCCAGACATTTATTAGTGTTAAGAACTGCTGAAGTACGCATGCATTTCTTTGGTGGACTCTGTATACAATTATAGGGGAAATGATTTTTGCTAGAAACCACACAAAGCTTTAAGAAATGTCTTTCTTATGGGGTTGGGAAAATGGCTATAATAAAATTAAAGAGAACTAATCTTTTAGCAATTTGCATTTTCCCTTTGTTATACTGTAACACTTACTACTGTCTGGTTCATTAAAATTTTTTAGAAAGGCAAATTTAGAGATCATTAAAGTGATAAATGCTGGGGATAACTTTTGGTTTTACTTGTCACTAGTAGTAGTCAAAAGCAGCCATAGTATTTTTTACTATGTAACCTTTTAGTATACTTTTTTCTCTCTGAAGATTGTTAGCTGTGATAACCATCCTAATCATCATTTTTCAGGACAGATATCTATTGAATATACATACCCCAAGTGGGAAACAAATCATGCTTCTGCATAAAATGAATAACTTGCCATCTCCTTTCTGCCTTAGTTTAGATAAGCTCCGATACTGACCCAGCCCTACAAACTTGCTTCAAATATGAGTTTGTGGGCCAGAACAAATCCATAAGATGTTAAGTAATTGTAAAATGAACCTATGTATTGGTTATTTAACATGTTGGTTAGTTATTTTTCATTTTTCCATACATTTTCCTTTTAAAAATCAATCAGCCCCAGAAATAGTTTGACCCCAGAGATGATGATTCTGTTCTAATCAATAGTTTACTCTTTTCACTTGTATTTTTCTCAGGAGGATATGCAATCACCTTGTGCCTCCATTTCATTTTTTCTAAAATAAGGGTATAGATGTCTAAAATAAGAGTTACTGCTATAGTTGTCTGTGGTTTCTAAACTTGTTTCTATGCAGCCTCACAGTATCTTTCTGGTGGCTATCAGTGGTCTCAATATCTGCTATTTCAACACATATATAGTGGTAATCCACAGAATCCCCTGAAGGTAAATGTGGGGAACATGAATTGGCAAGAAATTACACTGTAAATTTTTTCACATTACAAATAGGAATCTGTCAAAACTCAGGAAGCAAAGAAACTTGTCAAAGTTACCTAATACTTCACCCATAAAATCTAAGAGATGACAGCTGTTACTGTTTCAGCTGTTACTGAAATTTTTTGCCATAGATCCACAGTTAGGAAAACTGATATTCTGTTCAGTTTCTGAAAAAGACAGCTAGAGCTGAAGATGTGGCTCAGTGGTAGAGCCCTTGATTGTCATGCGTGAAGCCCTGGGTTCAATCTTCAGAATGGCAAGATAAAAGATGGATAGGCAGATAGGTAAGTAGGTAGGTAGGAAGGTAAGTGAGTAGACAGACAGATGGATGGGATATTTGGAAGGAAAGTTTTCCTGGTCAGATAAACTGATCAAACTTTGTAGAAGGAAAACTGGAGCCTTTGGGTCAGTAATGTTAAAGGGATGAACTGTAAATAAATAGATTACAAGAGAGGAACATTGAGCAGAGAGACAAATTTCCAAAAAACTCAAAGGGTGACCAGTGTAAGATTTGAAGTGATTTGAAAGCATTTGAGAACAAAAAAAGCGTTTGATTTGATTAGTAATGTGAATGTTTCCCATATGTTCTTTGCTCTATATTCTTTTCAGGTAGGTATCTGGCTATCTAATATATATTACCTGCCATTGATATATGAAAATATATGAATAATTGTAGGGATGAACCTTTCTGTGGAGCTCATCAGTGCCAGACACTGTTCTATTTGATTTTGAAAATTACTTACTCTCACAGCACTCCTAGGAGCAGGCAGAACATTCATGTGCAGGGATTGCGTGGGTCAGGAGAGGTGGTTATGTTGGATTAACCAGCAGTCCCCAGGCCCCAGTGGCTTACAGGGGTGGATCTCTTATTCCTCCATGTTATGGGGTTCTGCTGCTCTGTGCCAAGCTATCTTGGCGGAGGGTCCCAGGCCAGCCTCCTTAAATACTTTTGCTAGTACTGAGTGGAGAGAACATGGCATACCTTTTCTTGACTCCTAGGGTTTTTGCTCAGAAATTACAGATTTTGCCTATTCATGTTTCATTGGTCAAAGCAACTAACAGGCCAAGTCTGGTATCAGTGGATGGGGAAACACAATCCTCTGCCAGACAGAGGCTGCCTCTGTGTGTGTGTGTGTATGTGTGTGTGTCTGTGTGTGTCTAAGGATACCCGCTAACACAGGGTAGGTGACCTTTTCCTGGTCAGTGGGCTGGTGAGGGAATGGGTTAGATTCTGAACTCAAGCTGGCTGACTCCAGAGTTGTGTTTATCACAACTCTCTTCTGCTTCTTCAGAAGGGGGAATTAAAATGGGTCTTGACAGCTTCGTATAAAATTCATTTGTATTTTTTTAGTGTTGTTATTACTTGAGCAACCAGATACAGTGTAAAAATCCCAACTCAAGTGAGAATCGCACAACATAGCTTTAAGGTTAAGAATGAGGATGTAAGCCGGGCGTGGTGGCGCATGCCTTTAATCCCAGCACTCGGGAGGCTGAGGTAGGCGGAGCGTTGTGAGTTCAAGGCCGGCTTGGGCTACAACGCGAGTGCAAGGCTGGCCTGAGCTACATAGTGCAACCCTGCCTCAAAAAAACCAGGGCCAGGAGTTTGGCTCAGTGGCTCAAGCACCTGTCTGGCAGGTGCGAGGTTGTGAGTTTGATCCCCGGTGCCGCAAAAAAAAAAAAAAAAAAAAAGAATGAGGATGTGGAGCCCAGGTGTCTTGTCTAAATTCTGGCACTCATTCGCTTTGTGACCTGAGGAAGATACTTGTCTCCGTGCACCTTAATTTGTTGTTATCTGTAGAGTGAGGATAATTAGAGTAACTGTCTCAATTTTGGGGTAAGGATTAAACAAGTTAATACCTAACTATAGAGTGTTTGGGATATAGTCACTGTGAATACTAATTATTATTCTTGTCCTCCTCTGTCTTAAATGTACCCAACTATTGAAACTATTGCTCACCACTTCAGCCATCATCTGCCTTCAGGAAAGGAAGGCATCAATCATCCTTCGGAAAGTGACATTTTATTGGCCCTTTTTCTGAAACACTCATTACTTGCCTTTCCTCTTTCCTTCTGGGATATTAAAGATGCTTTCTTCCCTCCCTCCCCCCTCTGAAACAGATCCTTAGAAATGCTTTGATTTATTTATGTATAACAAAAAGTTTCCAATAACCTGTAACAGAGTTTTATTTTTTCCTGATTTTTGTGTTGTTATTCTCCAAAAACTTCTGCTGATGTTTGCATACCAGTTGCTCTCCTGTTTTCTTAATAACTTTACTTCTGTTGAGAGAATTCTAGATGGTAACATATCTGATATTGTTAAAAATTCTCCTCCAAATTTTGCTTATCATAATATATACATGTTAAATATCCTTAATCCAGATATCTGAATTGCAAAAAATTACAAAATTTCCAGAATGTCCTAGCTGGATTTTCAGATTAGGGATGCTCAATTACTAAAGTCTATGCATCTATCTAAAATATGAAAAACTCTGAAATGTGAAATACAACTGGTCCTGCGCATTTCAGAAAAGGCTACGCAGTCTGTATTAAATTATTTCACAGGTTGATATCTGTTCATTTTGCATCTTTTAGATATTAGGGTCTTGATTTTTCTATTAGTTTCTTTCATTTTTTTTCCTCTAAAGATTTTCATTATTGACTACTTTTTGTCTTTTTGCTGTGCTGCCACAGCTCAGATATTAATTAAACATTATACATATTGGATCATAACTAGATTGTTTGGGAAGAATATGGGGAAGTATGAATTTATTTTTTTATTCTCTAGATTCTTTGAAAAGTTCCTGTATCTTTTCCAATTCTACTGTTGGTATTTTGGAGAGTGCAAAGGACAGAAGCAGAATAGGAGGCAGCAGGTGGCACCGTGTCCCGAGAGGGGGCGCTGGAGCACTGACACTGCACATGTTATGGGCGCCTGTGCAAAGCAGCTCCTAGTTGACAACTTTCTACACAGGCTCTCAGTATAAATTAAATATGCTGATGATGGAGACAGTGAGAAAATAAACAGAAAGAAGCATATCAACTGCCTGTTATGTATTATAGGACAATAAGGAATGTGATCAGTACATCTCAAAGTCACTATGGCATGAAGAAAACAAGATAAGGAGATCATGCCAGTGAAATATTTAACTGCAGTCTCCCTGGTGTGAGAAAGCAAAAGAGTAAATTAAGTATAAAATGTAGAATAGATATTGTGAAATAGCAAGAAATTTTTCAAAAGGAATAAAGGAACTAGGATGGGTTCCTTAAGGGGAAAGGACAGTACAAAAAAAGGAAAAAATGCAAGTCAGTTATATTATTAGTATCTCTTAGTTCACTACAAAGAAAGGTTTGTATTAATATTGATTGGAGAAATTCTTATGCCCATATCTTGTACCCTGAGCAAACATTTTAAAGATAACAACATGAAATGTATTAACTATTGTTATTCTCCTATTATTTTGTTATAAAATTTTGTTTTGCCTTTTTTCCATTAAAAAATTTTTTAAAAATTTATTTATCTGGAAATCTCCAGCAGAATTTATCCAATTAAAATGACTACAAAGATTATTGAGTTAAAAAATTAGTTCAGTTTTGCTATTGGTCCAAAGTAACATGTAAAAATAGTTTTGAAGAAAAGCCAGTGGTTGTTTCTTCTCTCAGAAAAGCCTCCAAGCTGTAAGTGAAAGGAGAGTTTCTAATATAGTGCTCTGTGACTTTGTCTCCAAGGCCAAAGCTCTTCCATCCAGCTTGTGTACCTCACTTGAACTATCAATCAGGATCTTATTCTGGGGAATAAAAAATGTGGAACTAATAGCAAAAAGAAACTGGATGTCTCTATAGCTCACCTAAGGAATCATAGAAACATTCAGAAAAGGGGACTATAAATGCTTCCTGCAGAAACTCCAGCCTCCCCTTGAGTTTTGATGGTTCAGTTCCTTCAGAGATATGATAACACACTCAATGAAATGCCTCATCTTCTTTATTATAGCCATAGTGTGTGTGTGATACTTGTAACCAGGAGAAACCCAACTCATATAGTCTATATAGAAAGGAAGAATATAGCCAATACACAAGCGCAAGGGTAAAATAATTTTGGGAAGGAAAATGAACTTGTTTCTGATAGGCTAAGGATTCTCAGAAATGAATTGGCAGATAACCAAAGCATCAAAAGTCATCCTTACTGAATATGTAAGGCAAGGCTATTAAGTGGTATGATTTATAAAATTATTAAATTTATAGTGCTAATAATGCTTCTGTTGGGAATAGACCTGAGTTAATAAAGGCCTGATATAGACATTATCTCTAGACAGATTGATTCTGAGACCACAGGTCACTAAATCCTTATTCTACACAAGTAGCCAATGTATGCCTCTATAATGGGGCAGCCAGACAGGGACACCAGGTAGTGTATATGTATACTAAAAACCATCCCCACCCTGGAAGACAAAACCAGTACTCTTTTTGTAGAGTACTGAGGCAGCGTCTTATACATAGTGGGCATCACAGTAGACTTTTAAAAATAATATGATGAAGGAATTACAAAGGTCTCTGTGAGCTAATGTGTGTACTTGTGGAGATTTTGCTTTGAAGTATGTCATTTGAGTCATTTCAGATAGTCCCCTAGTCCTCTTAACCTCTCCTGAAAAATAGCATGTGAATGCAGTTCCTTAGATTTAAAATACCCAGCTGTGCAGTAAATAGTTTATAATCCTATTGTTGCAAAGTTATCTGTTTGGCCAGTTTATCATTAAGTACTTTCTTGATTCACTGCTTTGGGTGAAAATATATTGGATTTTGCTTGAGGTACCAATTATATTACTAATTCGTATATATGTGTATAAGTTGGGTATCGATTATCCAGAATTCTTTGGATCAGAAGTGTTTCAGATACTGGAGTTTTTCAGATTTTGGAGTGTTTGCACAGATGTTAGTGATTGAGAATTCACCTTTGTTTGTTTGACTCATCGTATAGAGGAAAAAGGTTTTAGAGTACAAACTTTGTACTGTTCACTAGGGCTTCTTTCGATACATCTTTCAACCTTTTCCTTTGAAGAGTCCCTAGTCTCTTTTTTTAAAGCCTAGATAGTTGGCGTGAGTCTCTACACGGATACTATTTTGAGGCCTTCCTCAAAATAGACAAAGAATGAGATGTCAAGGCCATTGATGATTGGAAACCATAGAAAAGTAAATTAGTTATCACATAGGAACTATTTCTACATGTTATGAGATGGTTAGCATGTGTTTTCTTTTCCTTAAGAACTCCCCTTGAATAATAAGATATGTATAGTCTATCAATTTTGAAAATTACCAAAATTGATGGAAGAAGATTCGATGTGGTAGAAAGGAGTTCTATTAATAAATTTTTTTTAAATTGTCAGATATAATACAGAACTAGGTTTCTTTTGGGGTAAATTTTAATAATAAAAGAAGAAATGCATGAGAGCCATGAAAACTTTGGAAACTCCAGGTTTCTTAGATAGCATGGAAGCATAAGGAATTCTTATTCAGAAACCCAGTTTTTTCAGAAGTGAAAATTAACTTTGAGAAATTGGGTGTTGCTTCAGTGCCTACTAAAATTATATGTCTCCAGGAAACTGTTTTTTTTTTAAAATCCTTGAACTGACTTTATAACCAAAGGACTTATTGCAAGAGGCAAGACTAGCAATTCTTTTACAGTATTGAAGTTAGAGGAGTTTTTGTTCTAATAAATATTGTAGAGACACATTAGGTAGGAGAGCTTTGGTTTGTTTCCTTTGGCTCTAGAGAAAGAAAGGAGGAAGAGTAAAAAGGATTGCTTTAAATTGGTATTGCATTAAATCCAGGCTTTCCCAACTTTAAAAAAAATTGGGGGATGAAAGCACATATTAGTGATAGCTACCAGTTAAAGGAAAAACAGATAAAGGAAGCTTGTAATCTCATCTCAAGTCAGTGAGACCATTTTTGCTGTGATTTTTGATTCACTGAGGACGTGTTTAAATTATGCATGTAGAAGACCTTATGATCCCAGTTTTTTAGGCTCTTGCAGCCCAGCAAGGAGAGAAAAACAGGTAAGCAAGCAGTTGCAACATAGTAGATTACATGACAGATGGTATGACTGAATCATTAAATGAAAATGTATCATTTCTGCTCTTGAGAGTGGAAGGACAGATTTTAGTATACATTTATAGATTAAAATTTGGAAACTACGCTTTTTTGAAAGGCAGGCCAACTAAACAATGTTTTTCTTTTTTCGATAGTTATCTCTGTATTCCGAAACTTCAAATTATTTAAAAAGTCTCCCATGTTTTTTGAGGGGTGGAGAGATTGGTGGACACAGTATGACACAGCAGGTTCACACCCCTGCTCTCTCCCAGAGTGGATGGGATGAGTGTGTCAGACCTGTTGAGTTTCCTGCTGGATGTTTATCTTCTTTACTGGTGTGAAAACTTCTGTAAAAGTTAATAAATTTATAGTGCACTCTTAATTTACTATTGTACCTGATGGATGCTAAAAAAAAGTCTCCCAAAGCCTGTAATGAGAGA
The DNA here is from genome assembly GCA_004363535.1 of Dasyprocta punctata. NCBI lineage: Eukaryota > Metazoa > Chordata > Mammalia > Rodentia > Dasyproctidae > Dasyprocta > Dasyprocta punctata. The sequence goes on from RJWM01001165.1 coordinate 26,478, forward strand.
GTGATTTTTCGTGTTCCAAAATTGTGGGGCATTTAAGGGTCAGAAAAAGTACATAAATGTGCTTTATGTGTGTTGTGCCTCTAGTTTGTCTAAAATCTGTTCTTGTACGAGTATTTGAAGGATTGTGCAATTAAATGATGTGCTTTGGAAAGGCTAATTAATTTAGCCATGACTCAGGGACTGCTGCCACCGGTCTCCCCATCTGCCCATGCGACAGGTGCACCTGGCACTCTGCATTGTCATGGCCTCTGCAGCGGGCGACTCCCCAGGACGCCTCTGTGTGTGGAGATAATAATCCTGGCCCTCCTCGGGGGGAAAAAACCCATTCTCCCTGCATGTGTATTAGATCACCACTGGGCTCTTATTCTTGGGGTCCACTAAAAATGGGGAATGCTGATGATTAATTGAATTTTCTCTCCACAGTTTTAATGTATGACTGTGTTCCATGGCATGTATGAGAATAATCATCTATCTAATTTCCTCTAGTTGTTGGATAGTATCTTTATGGGAAAAAGGCAGGAGGTAGATGTGGATTGAGACACAAATCTTGCCTAAGCATAGGTTTTGTGTTGGGAGTTTGATTTGTACTTTTCTTCAGTGCAAAGAGTATTAGAACTTAGAGTTCAGAGTCTTAAATTAGGGTCCTTGTTGGTCCCCATTAAATGGGTTGGGAACTTTTTGTATCCTTGGAGACCCCAATCATTTCTTTATTGTGATCATCTTCTTAGGAGTAAAAGTACTTGTAACAGGCAATGGTAGATATGGAGGTCTAGTTTCTAACAAATATGACTGTCAACAAATGTGATTTTGTTGCTATTTTACATATTTGGAAAAATTTAATGGCCATATTCAAATTTTTGAGCAGTGGGGTGATAGAAATGTTTTCTAGCCTATGTGAGCAGCCTGTATTTTCAATAGCAGGCAAGTATTTGAACATTAGCATTGCTCAGACTTTGCTAGAGGACTAGAGGCCTCTGGGGGCACTGTGACCTTTCTGGGGATATGAAAAGTCAAGCCTATTTTTATAAAAATATTAGGATGTTATTTGATTTTTTAACTCTCGTTTTCTCACAAGAATACAGTGGTTTGCTAGAGGTTGCCCTATATTACACTGTAGTATTGAATGTAAAAACCAATATGAGAACCCAGATGTCTCATTTTTGTTAACCAGACATTAAAAATGTTTGCAAAACTATGAGACAATCACACTTGTTTTCCTGCATTTTGTTTTGAAATCTGTAGTTCTATTTCATAATTACATTGATGTTACCCTGCAAGAGATTGTTATTGCTGTTTTAAATAAATGATATGTACTTTTAAAGCTTCAGTTTTAACTGTGAATGTGAGAAATCTTGGTAGATATAACCCACAACAGTAAAGGCTCTCTATTTTACAATGTGTGAAAGGATACTAAATCCAAAATATTTAAGAACCATTGCTATGTATCATGGAGCATCATGGGAATATTTAGTTCACGGGATTCTTTGAGATTTAAATATTTCATGTAGCATATTTATGGTAGTGCCTGACATAGCAACTGCCCAATACATAACAGTTATGATTCTCCTTGTTGTTGGAAAAGCTGGCCAAGTGCCTCACAAAGTAGTGACCTTGGCCTACACTTTAATCCATGCACTTTGACAGACTAAGGTGGAAGAATTGCTCCTTGGAGCCCTTGGCCACTTAGTGATTGAGCCTCTCTCTCACAAATTTAAAAAGGTGAGGATGTAGCTCAGGTGGAAGGCCCTGGGTTCAATCCCTAGTACCAGCAAAACAAACAAACAAATAAACCCCAAAGAAAGAAAGCTGCCTGGAATAATACACTGTGGCAAATGCTGGAGATGAACTCAAATCCAACAACAGTGTATTTAAAAGATCTAAGGGCATTTAGAGAATAACATGAAGCACGTAAGGGTCTTTATAATAAGATATTTATGAGGACAGACCTTGCAGACTTGTTCTGTGGGATTTGTAGCTAAAATATATGAAATTGAAAAAAAAATCTTAGAAAAAGTAAAATATATCTTTATTGAAGAAGGACTTAATTTTTTAGTAAAAATGTTCACTGGCATTCATTTTAAAACCCAACTTTTGAGCCTAGTGCACCTGTGTTGATGTGCTAGTGCATCTCAGTCTGGCTCTGTGTGTAGGCCCTGAACACTCTTAATTTGGGAATGGCCTATTTTATTTCCCAAGCCAGTAACTATGTGGGCTTGGAATTAACTCACAGGAAGTCTTTGCTGAATGAACTAGAAATTTCGCTTTCATTGGGTTACATAGCTTTAGCTAGTAGAATATTCTAAATATATTAAAATATAGGGTATATTACTTATCACAACATTCTAAAGTTTTAAATACTTTGGAATAGAGGAACTTAACTTTTTTAATTTAAAAGAATAAAACCAAGCAAAATAAAACAGAACAAAGCCAATCAAAACAAATCAGTGTAAGTGAAACAGGACTTCAAAACAATAGGAAATTAACAATTGTTACCATAATGTCTCTTGTTGCCATCAGAATAACTGCAGATACCTTCAGACATAGTAAAAATCAAACAAAACAGAAGAGAAGAGAACCAATAAAAACAAAACAATGAGTGCAATAAAGGACTTCAAAACAAAGACAATAGTAAATCCAAAATGGCTACCATAATATATCTTGCTATCTTTGAAATAGCTGTCCATGCCATCAGATATAACAAAATCAAACAAAACCAAACAGAATAAAACCCAGCCCAACAAAACAATGAAAATGGTACAGGACTTCAAAACAAGATAATAGGAAATTAACAATGGTTACCACCTTCAGAAGGAGATTCCCCCATAGATGCCACACTGCATACCATTATTCTCTGAACAGATGATCAAACCACCAGCCCTAGACCTGCAAAGTCAGTGAAACACCAAACACCACAAGCATCAAATTGCATTTCACTTCAATAGCTATCATCACAGCCTGTGTTTCTCCAGATCAGCCAGTGGTCTAAGGGGTGGCGTGGGAGGTGTTTGCTCTTCTTGTTTCCCAGACGGCATGCTGGAAAGGACTGGGGTCTGGTTGTCTCCCTGGTGGTGCTGGCAGCTGCCTGTGCATGGTGCTGGTTCACAGGGACTGTTTGCTTCTTGTTGACTTCTTGTTCTCTTCCCCTGCAGTCTACAAATGGCTCTGACTCATGGGAAAAGGCTAGGGTCTGACTGTCCACCCAGCGACAGTGGCCTGTACATGGTGCTGGTTTACTGGGCTGGAATAGAGGAATTTAAACACCAAAATTAACATAAACTTAAAACTTGGGGAAGGGTGCATTGTGGGATTCTTTAATGCCATGATGTCTTTACCACATTAAAGGAAACTGAATTTGGATTTTTAAGATGCCCAGAAAACTTCTTTCTTTTAAAATATGTACAAAACAATAAAATATGTACACGAGTATACTTTTTTTACACTTTATTCTTCTAGAAAAGTCAAGTAGAGATGACACACATTAACTGTTTCTTGATCAAAACAGGCCATAGCACAGCTCGCTCGATGTGAGGTTCAGTTATTCCTTGTGATGTGTCACTTTTCACATGTGTTGCTGTATAGAGCAGTTTGGGCTAAGAAGATTCATAATGAGTTAGAAACAACTCTTCACAGTTTTACCAGTGCCCTTGTGGTGGTTCCTTTAGGGCATTCTCACAAGAGATACCATCTGCCTGATGGAGAGCAGGCCTTGTGGTAGCTCTGTTCTCCTCACTCCGAATGGGTGAGACTCCTTGGTTTCCTGTAGGGTGGTCTGAGAGCATCAGTTTGTCTTCTAGCAATCTGAATTATCCCTACATCACACATGGAATATATTCCACCTTACCAATTCCACTCTCCTTGGAGGATGTTTGCTAAACATGCAAGCCTTGCAGGTACTCTCTGGAGTTTACATGTGTCAGCATCCTAGTGGCTTTTTTGAGTACCCCTATTGTGGGCTGGCTTTGGGGATATGTCAGTAGCATGGTGAAGATCCACAGTTCGTGGAAAAAGAAAACTTGTTTATTATTTTGAGTTGAGGTCAATTGAGGCTATCCTAAAGGACCTGAGAAACCTGAGACTAATTTACCATTAGATTATAAAATTGGATAAGAACAGTCAGTCTATTTTCATCCTTCTTGGAGAGAAAAGTCCTCCATGGATTTAACTGAAAGAGAAGAATTGTGGCCTCCTTTGTTGCATGTCTGTTCTTTATACTCTTCTTTATCCTTGTTCTCTAAATAAGGATCCACAGACTTTGATAAAATATCCCAAATCATTTGTTTTGTAATCATAAAGCCAGTACCCACTTCCTTAATGGACTATTGGTTTTTCCACAATATAGAACAAAATAGTGATGCATTGCAAAAGCACAATTTGTTTCAGCAAATGAACTAAGGCCTTCAAATGGGAGCAAAGTGTATATGGATGTGAGTGTGTTTAATGTGCTTTGGATAGTTTGTAAGTCAAGTATTCTTTGTTTATTTTTTTTACACAAGCTGTTTGTAAGAATCTTCAATTTGTATGAGAAAGATACTAGTCTCAGTTGATTTCACACATATATTGGAAAGGTGGGGGTTTTGAAGACATAGTTTGTCAGGGATGATTAATCTCAAGGGAATTTTAGGTAACTTTTAAAAAGACTGAGCCATTTATTTTTGATGTCTTGATTGAGTTGATAATTTGATCCCCAAAATACTAACTTCCAGAAATCCTGAGTATTTTTTTCATAAGATCTATTCAATCTTTGTAATTTCCTTCGTTTTAATAAAGGATGATGAAATTTTTCTTGCAAAAATAAAATATACGTGTTTAAACTACTAACATAATATGAACACACAAAATCCTAAGGACTTAAAATATTTAGAATTATTAAAATTATTAAATCTAGAGAAAAAATCCTTTACTTTTTTTCACCTTGAACCCCTTTTCCTAAAAGGATTAGGATCCAGAATACATACTCATAAAATATCACAGAGCTGGAGTGTCCCTGCTATATAGGGTTGAGATACCACTGGCTTAGTCTGTGTACACTGTGAGGACCCTGAACTATTGGATCCATTTAGGAGTTCCTACTTGATGCCATTGTATGTCGTATTTCTCGCATAAATTATTTCAAACATTTATAGAACTTTGTCCCAAAGAGAGTTACATTGGCTATCCTTGAAAATCCTGCCTTTTACTATTACAAAGTGCTAAATTAGATAGAAATTAATATTTTGTCAGAAAGAATTGCGCCCTAAAGGAAGCCAATACAAAAAATAGGGACATCAAAATTATGGCTGGAGGCAAATCTAAAGAGAGCCCTGCCTCAGGATGGAAAAGCAATAGCCAGTCTGGCATACCTCCTTCCCTTAAATATAAACAGCAATTTGAGATTGTAATGCAATTAGCACCACCTGGTCCAGCAGGCCCAGATAGGCATCAGATGCATAGGTGAGTCACCAGATCATCCAGAGACCAATACTCCCCTCCCTTCCTAAAAGTACCTTTGTTCTTTGCATATACCTTGTTGTTACCAGGTTGTGGGGTACTGGATTCTCTTTCTAGAGGTGGTTTCTAGGTTCTTTCTGTCATGAGCAAAGAATTGGTCATGACAAGCACAAATGGTATCAAGGTTTTACGTTTATTAAAGATAGGGAAATAAATAGGCTCTGCAGAGCAAGTTTGGACCAAGTAAAAGTAGGAAAATAAATATACTCTGCAGGATGAGAGTGGGCTACCACACGGGAAAGAACAAAGTGGCAAAAAACTCAATGTGAAGTGTCATCTTTGTACTTTCCACTCCTCAGGTTGCCGTCAGCTCTAGGCCATCATGTCAAAAACCTGCTGGAATTCTCACTAGAAGTCCACATGCATGGCTTTGTAAACTGTTCTGCGCATGTGTCCTGGGATTTTGTAATGAATAGGTCACAACTACTTTCCCAACCAGCTTTGCCATGCCCTAGTCTCCTGCCTCATTCCCATGTGACTCGTTTCCTTATGGGATCAATATTAGCTAAGCAACTATACTTGTAATCCTATAGGTTGATTGTAGTTTGACCCACCTTGTAGCCACGTTGTGATTTTGCACCTGCATTTTGATTTTGCCCATAAATTATCCCCGACAAAGGGCCTCAGTGGCCACCCACTCAGCATCCCTGAGGAAACTTGGAAATTGCTTGAGCAATTTGCCAAATTGTAAATGAGGAGGGCATAGAAGTAGTGCTGGGTTGACATTGTCCTTTCCTGTGGCCTAGATTACTCTGAAATTCCCTCATTTGTCTCAACTATTTCAACACAGTGTTGGAAAGTGGGCATGTTTCTATTTTCTGTTTAGGTCAAAACTAAAATCAGTGTTTCTAGTTTCTACATATTTTTCTCTTTTCACCAAGGTAGACGGCTAACATGCAACACCTGTAGAGATGGCTGTTTCATGCTGATTCATTCACTATTTAATTCCTAACAATGTAATGAGTGGGCTGCCCACAAAATGTCTTGAGTTATTAATATTTTCCTTTTTTTAAGTACTGTGTGATAACTGAAACCATTTAGGTTTTCTTTGAAATTGAATTTAATACAATTTGACAAGTACCTATACAGTGATAGTCCTAATAGTCGACATGAAGATCGTCTCTTTTAAGCATAAAATAGTAATATTCTTAACCTTTATACTATTTTAAGTCTCTTATCATTTAGTAGAATGATAGTGATAAGATAAAGTCTTGCTCTGTTCCTAGAAGTGTCTCTTTTGTGTTAAACCAGTCTTGAGAAAAATTAACATGCCATTAGCATATATATTAAAATTTCCTCTGAGGGTTCAGCAATCAAGAATGATGACCCAAGGCAATTTTCCAGAACATTCTGCTCCTAGTTCTGTATCTGTCTTCTCGTTGATGTTCTCATAGTGTCCTCTTGGGACCCTTGGTGGCCCCAAGACTTTCAATGTATCTTCAAGGTCAAACCTTTTTTCACAATAACTAAGATATTTACCTTTTTAAACTCACTTTCTTTTATGTGTGGTTTTCTAGAAGCTACATGACATGCTATTACAGCAGATTACATGTAGAAGCAAATGTGAGAATTTACAGACATTAATGATATATGCAAAATTCTAAAGCATTATCACTTATGAAATTTACTTTTTTGCAATGTAGGGTTTTTTCCATAAAGCTATCTTGCTAATGTTAGTATGGGTTTATTATATTTTAATTAACTGAGAATTTTCTTAAATACTAATTTTCACTTTTGTGGGATAAATACCAAGGGGTTTATCCCATAAAAACTAAAGCTCTTTGAGGTCCTCAGTTTTTTTGGTGTACAGGGGTCCCGTGACCCAAATATTTGAGAACTGCTGTCTTATTATTCCCTCACTCAGAGCTTTTACCAAAGGATTTACTTTGTTGAGATTTATTAAGATATTTACCTGGTACCCTGTGGAAATTTGCTTCTTATAACTTCGGAATGAATGTGAAAAAGCTTTTGTGCCTCCTCCCCCCAAAGCTGACTTGTGGGAATCATTGTGTGTGTGTGTCCTTAACTGTGCACTGAAGATTTTACTTTTTTTCTGTGTATGTTGCACTTCATTTTAAAATGTAAGAAATATATTTAAATTATTTCTGTAAAATGTTAAAGTGTTCATAGTATGGACTTTAAAACATTTCTACAAGGGCTTTTAGATCTTACTTTTTCTTTATTAACCAAAATTTTTCAACAAGTTCTTCTCAGGAGCATGGTAATTACTTGGTGCTGTATCTCCAATTTGTGAAAAATCTGTCCTTTCTTGTAATACATTATGATAGTATTTTTATAAAAATTAAAGTGAAGCCAGGCGTGGTGGTACACACCTTTAATCCCAGCACTTGGGAAGCTGAGGCAGGAGGATTGTTGTGAGTTCAAGACCAGCCTAGGCACTAACTGCACAGTGAGACCCTCTCTCAAAAAATAGGGCCAGGGATTTAGCTCAGTGGCATAGGTGCCTGCCTGGCAGGCACAAGGTTGTGAGTTTGAGCCCTGATACAAAAAAAAAAAAAAAAAAAAAAGAGTGAGCTGATCAGTTATTTCTTTTTGCTGTGATGGAAATTAAACATCCTAGACATGCATTCTACCTCGACATGCATTCCCAGCCCATGACCACCTGTTTTAGGAACATAATTTTTGAGATATTTGTAATGAGTAACACACACACATAGTTAGGAAATTACATGCAGTGTTAAGATTTGTAAGAGGCGTACTCTTTCCTCTCAGTTTTTAGCTTTTATTGTCCTGACACAACTGCTTTCCATTGTTTTGAACTTTTGTGAGTTTCCATCCTTTTATTTAAGTAACTTTGCACTCCTATTTCTACATTGGCTACTGTTAGAAATTATATATTGTTGCCCTACTATGGAAGATCAGATTTAGTGTTCCTGGGTCTTTTATCTTTCCATGTTTTCCATTCTAATTTTTAAAGTGTGATTTAATTAAAATGAGAAAACAAATGCCATTCGTGGCTGGATCTGAATTCTAGCACTGCGTACTTAGAATAGCTTTGCTTTTTCCTATAATTAACATTTTTCCACTTTCTGTCATTGGCCTATGTTTTGTGTTCCAATTTCTGATGCTTAATAAACTTTGTCCTAGAACTCAAAACTTTTCTCAGTAGTCACAGACCCAGAGGTAGTTTTTTTGGTTCAGCTTTGATTCTTTACACAGAATCATCCTTTGGGACCCTGAACCCTCTCACCACAGTCAGGTTTTGTTGTTATTTGGATTCTTACCTAGCTGTTGTGTGAGGACTTCTCTTTAACAAAAGAAAGAAGAAAAGTGAATTCCTTTTTCTCTTCTTCTGTGTGGAATTGCTTGTTTCCATTAGTGTCTTTCTCTTTGTTTGCTTAGGTGGAGCGATACAACCCAGTGAGAAAGAATTTACAGATGAGCTTGGACATGTAATGATATTAATCCCTCAAACACTGAATGTGGTATATGTCTCTACTTATTTGTCTTCATTTAGCCTTCTGAGCAGTGTTCTGTAGCTTACAGGGTAATAGTCTTGCAAGTCATTTTGTTTAGTTTATTCCTTAGATATTTTGTTCTTTGACACTGTCATCAGTCAATATTTTTAAATTTCATTTTCCAGTTGATTTGTGCTAGTGCAGAAATATGCATTTGATTTTCACATACATTATACAGCTGGCTTCTGTGACGTGGCTGCTAAATCAACCTATTAATTGTATAGTTGTTTTTTAAGTTACTTAGCATTTTTATTTAGAAAATTTTTATCTCTGAATTGACAGTTTTACCTCTTCTATTTTGATTTTCACATTTTTTTCTTATCTTATCACACACTAGATAGGAGTTTTAGATTTTATATAAATCGAATGCTCCCAGCCTTTTTGTGTTTTTGTTTTTGTTTTTTACAACAAGATCTCTAAGTTGTGCAGGCTGGGCTTGAACTTGGAATCCTTCTGCCTCAGCTTTCCATAGTGCTGCTGTTATAGTTGTATGTCACCGTGCCAAGCTCTGTGTGTTGCTTTGATTGACTGTGGACTGTTCCTTCTCAGTGTATATACTAAGCCAGATATAACTGTGCTGAAGTTTAATTGTCTATCCTTTTGCTAACCACTGTGTGCATTTTGGTTGAAGCCTATCACAAACAGTGCTTCAGTGAACATTCTAGTCTGTGTCTTTTGGTGGTGACCTATTTGTCTTTCTGCCAGGTTTGTGCTTCAGAACAGAATTGCTGCCTTATAGAGAGTGGTGGTTAGGGCAATCAGGGAGGAGTTTCAATTTGATTTGCTTTGGGATCCACTCTGTGGGTTAGTGGAGCACACTTGTAGGTGTGGGGCAGGCCATGGAGGGGTGGCCTTGGGGTCTGTGTCTGACCCCACCCCTCCTGCTCTGGTTCTCTTCCCTGCTGTGCTTCTCTGCTGCCTTGAACTCAGCAGCCTTTTCATATCTGTCATGATGTATCTGCCTCAGAGCCAGCTGATCTTGGACTCAAACTGAGCAAATTCGACATCTCCTCCTCTACATTGAGGAGTTGGTTATTGGGTATTGTGTCTCGGTGAGGAGAAACTAATACTTACAATGCAGAATATATTCTCCTGTTTTCTTTCCCTTCCAAAGTGACCACCATTGTTACACCTTCACAACAATTTCAATGATTTCTGGGGAGAGAGGAGAAGGACTGCATTTAATTTTCATGTGAAATAGAAAGTCAGTCATATTTATCTCTTTCAATTCTGTTTCTTACATTTGTCCTTACCTCTTCTCACAGGACTAGAGTCAGATGGCCATGGAGTCTGCCTTGTCTCCTTAAAGATAGGCATGTGATTCGCTTCTCTTGATGGCTCTTCCTGTCTGCTTGGTGGTCCCTTTCACAGGGCTATGCGGTGCACAGGTGTTGCTCCAGATCCCCAGACTTGTCCACTGGAATAGCTCCTCACTCAAGCTTCCCCTTGTCCAGGCGTATCTTGAGGCTTTTATTCAGGGAGAGCTTTTCCTACTAGAACACTGCTCAGCCTTAACCAACCAAAAGCCTATTTGGCAGTTAGAGGTGTTTCACAGATGTGGGCAGTTAGGTAGAAGAAATCCTCTCACTCATTTGGAAATAGAGCAGTTTCCTCTGTGTTTGCATATAACTAATCCTGTGCAGAGGGAAGACTAATGGATGCAGTGTCACTCGGTTTCATATCTTCATGGTGATAGAAGGAGTTCATGGGCGATCTTGCTAAAACTAAGATTTGGTGATCACTGTAAGAGATCATGTACTGTATGTTATCTATCAGCTGTCTTAAAAAACAACCTTAAAACTGTCTAAAATGCAAACTGTCTATCGCTTTACAAATGGTATTCTTAATTTTGGTGAAGATTCAATGTACCGTAAGTAAAATCAGAATTACATTTTTAAGAAATATAAAATGAGCCCTATTGTTAAATAGAGAATGCTAAACTAATCTGATTTTTAAGTCTCCTTTTTTGCTATTTCCTAGATCCTGAAAAATGATACACAGAATTCTTATTTAGGCTTTGAAGTAAGGAAACCAGAAACTTGATCCTAAAGCTATTATATGTCCACTGGCTTTTTTCCTTAGCAGCTCTAATTTCCACTTTCTCTACAGAAAGGGGTTAATAAAGCATAGGATAGTGTCAGGCTCATATGAGAACAGGGAAAATGCCCAGCAGTGTAAGGATTCTGTAGCAAGCCTGCAGATGATTTTCCATTATTAAGAATGGTATGACTCTATGCTTTGTCTTTTAAAATTCTGCACTCGTAAATAACTGCAAAACAAATGAAGATTATTAAAAATATGTAAGCAAAGTTGATAGAGAAAGGACAACTGAATTATGTCAGCCACAGAAAATTTGTCACCAAAGGATGTGTCTTAATGGACTCCAAGCAAAGCTTTCACTGAGCATTCAACATTTATTTGGCTATTATAAAATCCAAGGCAAAAAAAAAAAAAAAAGAAACCTTTCATGACGCTAGATGAAAACAATCACCACTGACCAGTCACTTTAAATATTCATGGGAAACATGGCGGAAGTGAGCTCAGCGAAGGAATGAGTTCCTCTAGAGACCACAGAAGGATGTCTCGCAGTCATGTGGTGTCGCCTCTGTCCTGGGAATGGCCCACTAATCATGTGCTTTTGTTTCTCCAGGGAGAAGTTGGCTGTGGCCCGACTGCAGCGAGAGGTTGCCCAAAGAACAAGTGAGAGGGCAGCGGTAAGTCCTGCTGTCCCTCCTCCTCCCGAGCCTCTGTTCAGAGACCTCTGGCTTGGGAAGTCATTTGGTTCCACTAAGGATACCTAAGGAAGATGTGTGTGTGTGTGTGTGTGTGTGTGTGTGTGTGTGGTAAATTTAATGGTATTTCAGTGAATGATATATTTAATAATGCAGTTTAGATAGCTCTGTAATTTGCAGAGAAAGAGAGATGTATTATTGGGGGGAAAAAAGTTACTTGGGTGTTAGAAACTATGTTCAAATATTCAAAGACTTTATTTCAAAAAGGTCTACAAGATGCCCAGGGTTCCAGCTGTGAGCACAAAGTACATAAATGAACAATCTTAGATTTTTAGATTAGGGCAGGGCAATGTAATTCAACCCTCTGAGTCCTTCAGACTTAACCTAGAAGAACAGCAAAATGTTTGGTAATGTGATTGTCTTTTTTCTTTTCTTTATCTCTACTGTTTGCAGTGTTTGTCCTTTTCCTTTTCAGCTTGTGCCATTTAGAAAACTGATGCTTTCTTGCGTTTCAAATTGTACTAAAAATCAATAGGGTTGTTTAGGTCTGAAGCAACTTCATTTTATAGACTGTCTTTGCCCAAGTGTCTTCCCCTGTGCCACTGTAACATCGGAGATGACTGGCTGGGTACCCAGGGAATGCATGCGTGCGGATTAACTACTGTCCCTACCTTGGAGAAGAAAATATAGCTCCAGACTTATTTTCCCTCTACTTAAAACAATGGCATTCATGTAGTTTTTCAGCGGACGTCATTATTTTAAAAGAAGTGACATACTTTTAGCCCCTGAAATTTGATTCCATTTGATTTCTTGAGAGTTGATTGATAATTCATCCACTGAAAAACAGTAAGACATTTGTAGAATACGCTTCCCTTACACTATTCTCAACAGGGAATGTCAAGTCCAGATGCCGCGTGGGGCCTGTGAGATGCAGTGGGCTGATGAACTTGCTGAGGGACAGGGATTACGTGCTTTCTTTTGCTAGTGATCATAATGCAGAGAATCTTGAATGTAGGAAGGGCTGAAGCTACTATTTGTAAACATCCTTGAGCAGTGAGATGGAAACAAGTTGGAGAAAATAGAGGTTCTTTTTGTTGTGATTGTCTTGTTTTTTCAAATGGTGAGCTGAGCCTTTCCAATCTGGCCTTTTCACTGCATAAAGAAATATTGAAAGGGTGGGCCCCTCTGTAACTCCTGACTCTTCTTTAAAGGATGAGTTCCCATTCACCCCCTCATCAACTGTCCTTTGACTGACTGTGAGATAGTGACTTAACTTTTTTAGATCTCAGTTTTTTCTACTTGAAAATGAAGGTGGAGTTTTATGATGTCATTTGCTTAGGGATCGTGCTACTGGAATATTTGCTCAGGTAGTTTTTAGGATGCCTCACCTTTTTTTAATTTTTTTTTTTTTCTGGTAAGAGCTAAATGTTATTGAAGTTTGTAAGATGAGGCCTTGGAAGAATGCACGTTTGTTCTTTTTGACACCAACATTGAGTGTGCCTGATTTGGAATGATTCTACTTAGATAACTGTGAAGTCTTTTAAAAACAAAATTCCCCACTAAATCAGGATGCAAGTAATTATTCAGTGTAGAAAATACCCAAAAAACAAGCAACAGGTTGACTTGTTATCAAACAAAATGGCTTTGGAAAAGTAACCAGTATTTTAGCACTGTAAATTTTACCGATGGTACTGAAAATCACATTTCTGTATAAATTGATTTGACAGATTTTGGGGGGCAACTTACTGTGTACTTGGCACTATACTAGGCACAAAGGAAATAATAATGAACAAAAGAGGCAAAACTGAGTGCTTGTATCCTAGTGACTGGGGAGACTGACATTCTATAGAACAGTTCGATGGTAGAAGCAACTGTGAGAAAACAGAGCAGAGGAGATCGTGAGTTCTGGGGGCTCATTATTTTAAATAAAAAGTACATAGTAATAAATCACTAGTAAGTTAACTTTGAGTAAAACTTGCAGAAGGTGGAATTTTCCAGGGCTTTCTGAAGGAGCAGCATGCTCCACATGGAACTTGGCAAATAGAACAGTTGGGAAATGGCTGAGGAAATGTTTGGGTACAGGGTTGACTGGAGAGAGTGTAAGAAGCAGGTAAGAGTGGGGGGAAGTCGGGAGGGATGGCAGCTGAGGTAGATAGACCATCAAGGCCTCCCTGGATCTCAGGCCCACGCTGTCGGTGATGGGAACCACCGGTACAGCTTTGAGCAGGGCATTGACATGATCTCGTTTACTACTCTTCATTTCCCTGTCATCTTTCCCCTTTTCCATCATCTATCACATCTCAGATCCTTGGAGACACTATAATCTGTGACTCTCATTTTCTTTTTCTCTTCTTGTGTTTTCTCCTCCTTTCCTTGCATAGTCAAATTCCTCTGCATTTCGGCTTAATTATATGCTTCAACTTTCTGCTCCTAGAATTCATTTATTTTGAAATCCTTATTCTTCCAGTATCTGACATCTCCTAAAATCAGGCAGTTGTATTAATCCTATAAATTTAATTCTTGCTGTGACAGGTTTTTCACAGAGCTTCTGTTACATCTCTGCCAGAAGTAGAGAACAATTTATCTCAGCCAGATCACCTTGTGCTTTAAAAATTACTGCTTCGAGTGTTTTAGTGTGTGCTTATCCATATGTAAGGAAAAATCGTATGCAAGAAGCTGCAAGAAGGCTTTTAAAAAGCTGTTATAATTAAACTGAGGCACATTTTTATTTTTAGAAATCGTTAATAAATATGCCTTAATGTCTTTAAAGCAAAGTAGGCCCTTTTAAAAATTTGGTTTTATGAAATAAATCTCTGCACTTAAAAGTCTATGCAAACTTTTAAGACTGTACAAGACACCATTTTGAGAGATTTATTTTTTAGTAAGCTACTTTGAAATCATTTTAGATTATTAAAAACATTGCACACCTGCCTACCCTTCACTTAGATTTACTTACCATTGACATCTTACATAGCATGTAATTTTCAAAACTAAGGAATTGGTGACATTTCTAGTAAAGTTTAGAGTTAAGTTAATAGGTTTATTAACCTACTTAATATATTAATATATTAACCTATTGAATAGGTATTTTAACTGAACTCTAGACTTTATTAGTAATGTCACCAATTTTTCTACTAATATCCTCTTTTTTGATATAGATCCAATTCAGACTTCCAGATTGCAAACAGAGACATTTCTTTTTGGTGGCTAACAGAATATGTACATATGTGGAATTAGAATAGGAGCTTTCAGACGAGGCAGGTCTGGTTTAAAAATCCATCTCAACTAGTAGCTAGCAATGTTATCTTGACTCTATTGTTTGTGTTAGTTTTGTCTGCTTTTTTTCTTGTTACCTCAGGTCTTTATATTAGAGCATTTTCTTTCAGCATATTGAATCTTGTATATTTGTTTTCTTAGTTCTTTCTTCTGGGAAATAATTCTTGCTGCTGTTTTTCATATTTGCTTTTCATTATTTTTCACAAATGCCTTAAGAATTTTTGTCTTCCTTTGGGGAGATTATTTCATCTTGTGATTCAGGGGACTGGCCCAGTGTACTATATGGGATCTATTTTGTCTTTAAAGTATCACAGTTTTAAAACTTGTTAGCCATGTGCATAAAAATGAATCTAAATCCATACTGATCATTCTATACTTTAATGAGACAAAACAGATCAAAGACCTTGACATAAAAAACAAAAACACCTAACCTGTGGAAGAAAAATTGGCAAAACTTTTGAAGACATAGACCCAGGCAGAGGCTTTGTGTACAGAATACCAGTTGCACAAGGTGTAATACAAAGAATCAACAAATGGTATTGTATCAAATTATAAAGTTTCTGCACAGCAATGGAAACAACCAACAGAGAGAAGAGATAATCTACAGAATTGGAGAATAATTATCAGCTGTTCCTTGGACAGCAAACTAATACCTAGTATATAGAATTTAAAAAAAATAGACTCTCCACAAATAAAAGACTCAGTCAAAATACGAGCAGTTTAAATGAGAAGAAGAAACACAAATGGCCAATAAGTACATGAAAAAATGTTCAGCATCTTTGGTAATTAGAGAAATGCAAACCAGAACAACATTGAGATTCTGTTACACCATAAGAATAGATATTATCAAGGACTCAATAAACAAAAAATGCTGGTGAAAATGTGGGCAAAAAGGAATTGTTGTGCATTGTTGGTAGGAATGTAAACTAGTATAACCATTACGGAGGTCAGTATGAAGATTCCTTAAACTACAATTAAAACTACCATGTATCCTTATCTGGGTATCTTTCTAGAAAGAATTAGTCATCACATTACAGGGATACATACATATGCATAGCCATGTATACAGCAATACAAATCATAATAGCTAAGCATTAGAAACCCATTAACATGAGTGGCTGTAGACAATTTATATATTTCATGACCGTAAAAAGGACAAATTTGAATCATTTGTAGGACAATTGATTGATCATGAGACTACAGTACTGTGTGAAATAAATGAAAAGTTAAATATCACATAGTTTCTTTAATATGAGAGACTCAAAATATAAGCAGTTTAAAGAGCAAAGTGAAAGAAAGATGGTGGTAAGCTCTGTGGAGTGGAAAAGGGTATCTGGAGAAGGAGGGAAAGGGGGAGTAAAAATAATAAAGAGCAAGATAAAAGTCAGATAATAGGAAAAATGGAAGTAGATCTTTTGCAAAAGGGAACAGGACCAAGAGACGGGGAGAGTTGAGGGAGGGGCAGGGAAGGAGATGAAACAGGATTTAGGATGTGTTTTGTACATGGGCCATCTTCCCATGGGGAAAGTAATCATTCCATACTGCAGACATGTATTGTTAAAAGATAAAAACTAAGAAAATGCTTAAGAGGTGGTATGTGTATGCACTAGTTCCCCAAGATGGATGTTATTTTTATGTTTCACAAACATATATAAAATAAATAAGGGGAAAAATAAAACTTCACTGCCTTTTTAAGTTTTGTTATTGATAAGAAACATTCATCTCACCCCACAAGTCTAAAGATACTCATTCTCATCTTCCAGAACTTTTGAATTTTCGTTTGTAAATCTTTACAGTTCTAGATGGAGTAGTTTTGGCATGGGGTAAAGATCAGAAAGAACCCTCCCAAAATCAATAGCAAATTTTCAAACATCATTTATTCACCAGTGTAAGCTTTACTGAAACCCTATTATAGTCCACACATCCATATCTACCTGGGTCAATGATAAGACTGCTTATGCTTTGCTATTGAAAATACTGGTATTCAAAGTGGCCCCCAAAAAAGGAAATGAGAAATATATCAGTTTTTAAAAATAAAATTTTTGCAAATATATGTCTGATTTATTCACTTATGAGTATGGTCTCAAGTTACAGCCATTTAACTATAAAAGTGTCCAGTTTAGCCTTTTTTGTGACTGAGTAGTACTCCATTATATTAAAAAAAACCTCTTTTTTTATTGATTCCTCAGTTGATAGGCATTTAGATTGTTTCCAAGATTTGACTATTACAATTTGTGCTGCTATGAACATGGGTGTGCACATGTTGCTGTGGTATAATGTTTTTAATTCTTCCAGAAAGACAGCTGGAAGGGGAATAGCTGGGTCAAATGGGACCTCTAATCCTATTGTCTCACTTGTGTGAGAAACTGAATGAGTAAGTAAGATCCAAAATGTACAATAGACATTGTGAATGGGGAAGAAGCTGTTCAAAAGAAAAGAAAAACTGTAATGGGGAGAGGGGAAAGGAAGACAGGGAGAAAGAAAAAATATATTTATACACAAGACAGTTAAGATAGCTATACAGCTAGTTTCTCTTAGTTCATTGAAAAGAAAGGTTTGTGCTAATATTGTTTGGACAAGATAGCATGCTTATATTTTGTACTCTGAATAACTACTATGAAAATACCAATATGCAGTGTATTAATTATTCTAAGTCTCCTTTCAACCTGTTTTGAAACTGTTTTATTGTTTTTTCTCTTTAAAATAAAGAAATAAAAAACCTTTTCATTACAGAAAAATATTGAAGATAGTGTAGAAGGTTCCTATTTGCCCTATATCTTGTTTTCCCTAATAAGACTTTACATTACTGTGGTATACTTGTCACAAGTAATAAACCAATATGATAAATTATTATTAACAATAAACTCTAATTTTCATTCAGAATTCCAACATTTTCCCTAACATGCTTTTTCTGTTCCAGGATCTCAGCTAGGAAGTACATTACATATATTGTCATATCCATTAAGATTTTCTTGGGTTTTGACCGTTTCTTAGATTTGTCTTATTTTTGATGACCTTGACAGTTTTGAAAAAATATATTGGTTAAGTTTTCGATTTTTGTTTTGACATTTATCTCATTGGGATTTGTCTGATGTTTTCTCATGATTAGAGTTGGTTGTACTTTAGGGAGGCAGATCACAAATTAAAGTGTTACTTTTTAAAACTCACTGCCTCTCGTGTGTATTTCATCAACTTGGAATTTCATTGTTGATATGGATCTTGATCTTGTGGTTGAGGTAGTGTTTGTGAGTGTCCATTGTGAAGTTATTCTTCTTTATTTTCTATCTTGTATTCTTTGGAACCAAGTCACTATGTTTAAGCCACACTTGCGAATGTGGAATTAAATTCTACCTCATTGAAGGCGTAACAGTTACATAATTTATTCTTCTGCATAGGACATTTATTTTTTCTTCCATGTGAAAGGTGTATATTCAGTAATTTGTTTATATCTGTATTAATGCATTAACACTTTTTTTCATTCTTTGGATTGAAAATCAGTATCACTTGCTTTTATAAAGAAGTATTCCAGCTTTGGCCATTATAAACATTTTTACTCACTCCTTGAGTCTCTCTGACATGTTCCCAATCATTGATTTGTTTGTTTGCTCTTTTTCTAAATTTTCTGTTTAGCATTTTCTTTCTGGGATTATAAGATTCTGTGCACTCATCCTACCTATTTCTTGCCCGGCTTTAGAATCAGTCATTTTTCTAAGGAAAGCTGGCTTATTTTAATACATGGTAGTGTTTGAAGGCAAGGTCGGGGTGCTGAGTGCCAACTCATTTTTATGAGGCTTGTTTAGCTTGATGTTTATTCCACAAATGCAATGACTGCTTAACATTAGAAATGTCATTACTATAATTGGCAAAGTAATACATTAAACCCCAAATCAAAACCCCAATAGACAGAAAAAACATTTGATGAAATGCAATATTATTAGCTCATGGTCTTATTTTAAAAAAGAAATAGTCAAGAATAAATGGAATTTCCTTAAATTGATAAAGGATGTCTAGTGAAAATCATCAGTAAGTAGTATTGTGTTTAGTAGTGAAATGTTAGAAGCATTCCTTTTTAAATATAAAACCAGAATGGATTGCTTCCTCTCACTGCTTCTGTTCACCACTGTATTTCTGGACCTAAGTAGCACAATAAGACAATACTAATGAGTGGTATAAGACTTTTGAGGAGTGAAATTTGTATTATTTGCAAATAATGATGTCTACATAGCAAAATCCGAGGGTATCCCCAGTCAAATTTTTAGAGGATTATTGGATATAAATGTATAGACAAAAATCAATATAATTAATTAAATAAATATAATTACTTAAAGTCAATATAACTCATCAATCTTTAGAGAATGTATTTTAAAAAGTAACATGCTAGCATTTACAATACTGAAATTTATGTAAGACTAAATCTGAGAAGAAACATGTAAGATACTGAGGGAGAAAATTATTAAGACTTGAAAGAAGACCAGAATTAGTGTGGGAAATTATTCCTTATTAATGGAAAGGAAGACTCTGCCTTACACCAGAGTGATGTATGCATTCAAAGTGACTAGATTCCCAGCAGGGCCTTCACAGCATTTAACAGGCAAATATAGATCCTAATATGAAAATAGTAAGTTTAAATATATATGATTTTTTAGAAAGTCAGTAAGGAGACATTTATATTTTACCACACATGAAGATTTATTTAAAAACTAAGGCTATTAAATCGTGTGATACTGATTTAATAGTGTGATTCTTAACCTCACAATATAATGGAAAGCCTTGAAGTAGACCCACATGTATATAGAGTATTTAATGGAAATAGAAACACAAGCTAGTGAGAGAATGTGGTATCATTTAACTACTACCAGATATCATGGAAAAAGTGAATTTTGTATAAATCACAAACTCAATAACTAAAAGCAAAATTTTAAGGTTTTAGAAGTCAACATAGCTGAATATCATAATAGTGAAATAAGAAAGGATTTTATTTATTTATTATTTTTTAAATTTTATTATTATTATTGTTATTGTTATTACTATTATTATTATTATTGGTACCAGGGATCAAACTCACAACCTTGCACCTACTGGGCAGGCACTTATGCCACTGAGCTAAATCCCTGGCCCAAGAAAGGATTTTATTTAAAAGCTAAAAAATGCATAGTCCGTAAATAGGAAGATGTGATAAATTTGGATATATAGGAAATCAATCCTTTGCTTAAAATATAATATGAGTAAAGTGAAAAAGCAAAGCAAGCTGATAGGAAAAGTATCATGACCAATAAACACTGAAAGTTTCTTGTGCAGAAAAATGCAGATAATAAAATGATACTGGGAGAACATCCCTTGTTTAGAAGTCAGAACTCTAGCAGGCAAAGATATGGAAAATTGAAATTCTTATTGATGTGAAAATAGCTGGTACAAATGTTTAGATGATCCATTTTGTGTTACTTTGTAAATCGAAGCTAAATCTTAGTGTATGATTGGGTAATTCCACCTTTTTGTCTGTTCTGAAGATGCTATAACATTTCTGCAAAGCAGCTTATGTAAAGATACACACTTTAGCACTGTTTCTCATCATGAAAATGTCAAAAATCCTCAGGACCCTTCAAGAGAACAGAGGGCTAAATTTATTGCTTCAAACAGTGAAATATTTTGGAGCAGTTAAAATAGACTAGACCTGCATGTGTCCACATGGGCAAATGTCAGAAACGCTTCAGACACTTTTAAATGTATGGTAATGTTACACATGAAATTTAGGATAATGGAAACCTCTGGAGGGAAGGTTTCAAATTATATCCATCTAATTGTATAAATGAAGTAGCTATCAAAACATTTTTGAAAATATGTTTAAATTGGGATACAGTGAGGTGATGCCTCACTTTTAGAAATTTTTTCTTTTAAAAATATTTCATCATTCACAATTTTAAGTGAATTTAGATAGAAATGTTGACATCAAAAAATAAAAGTAGCAATGGCATCATCCAAGAAGATGGAAGAAATTAGAAGAATTGCTTTTTCATTGCTGACACCCACAAGGCAAAGGAGCAAAGGTTTGTTTTAGCTCACAGTGTGTAGAAGTTTCAGCCCACAGTCACCTGGCTTCTAGGCAGGGTAGCATGGCAGAGGGGCATCACAGAGGAGAAACTGCCTATGGCAGGGCAGACCAGAGGCAATGTAGCAGCCTTTCCATGTTTCCCTTTATTCCGTTCAGAATACAAGCCTGTTAGTTGGTGCCACCCACCCAGAACTATGATAAACCAATCAGTGGACTAACTTAATAAGCCTAACCCTATATCCAGTCACCTGCAAAAAGTCCCACCTATGAGCTCATGAGTCCTTGGGGGAGCCTCTAGATACAAACCATAGCAAAAATATTAGCTTACCAAGAGGAAATATTTACTATGTTATTTTTGTGATCTGAGTACCATGAACACATGTCTAGGCTTGAAGACATGTCTAGGCATGAATGGTGAAAGTAAAAGATGGAGACTAGAAATTATTAAAAAAAAAAAAACAGTAACTTCTATTGAGCAAAAGCCTACATAAAAAAGTTAATAAACATCCTTTACTGAACAGATGAAACAGAGAAAGTTCTAAGAATATTCATAGGAATTCTCAGAATAATGCTGTGAATTAAGTAGCTGAGAGAGTCCAACTAAAAATTACATTAGACAAGTCGAATCAGTGTGGAACCTTTAGGTTTTCCTGGGATCCTTTCCAAAAGAAATATAATATCCAGAGCTGGAATTCATACCGTGTAGCACTCCCCTCTGCAGGGAACCCTTTGATTCCCCCAGTCATATTCAGGGAATATCTACCTCTTCTTCCAAGTGAGATACTGGAATCACAGACACTATGCTACATGGTTCAGATTTTTTTTTTTTCTGTTTTCAAACCAGATCACTTTATTTTTATTTATTTATTTATTTTAACTTTTTTCAGTACTAAGGATTGAACTGAAAATAGTCCTATTTATTTATGTATTTGTTTGTTTTTGAGTCAGGCTTAGTAAGTCACTAAATTGCCCAGACTGGGCTTGAAATTGCCATCCTCCCATGTCAACCTCCTAGAATGCTGGGGTTGCAGGGATGTGCCACCACCCCCAGAAGTTTCATTGTTAATGTATTTGTTTTTGGTGTGCTGGGGATGGAACTCAGATCTTCACACAAGCCAGGCAAACACTCAACCTCTGAGACCTATGCCCAGCTCAAGACAGAAATTTCAAAAATTAACTTAAACACAGAGTCTTCTACTTCTTGTGGCTGGAATGTTCTTCTCCATCGCTGTTTTGTGTTGTAAATGGGGACAGAATGGACAATGGCACCATGAAGCAATATACTTATTGTTGTCCTTTAAAAATCTGAAGCAAAGTTTGCATACAGTGAGGTGCACATGTCTTGTGTCATTTGATTTTCATTCCTCTTATGAAAGCAATACTCTCAGATATAGATTTTTACTACCACAGAAAGTGCCTTATTAACACTTTTCATTCACTCACCCCACCAACTTATAATCAAATATGTGTACATCAAATTGTTTTTGTTGTACTAGGTATTGAACTCAGGACTTGCACACAAAGTTACTTCATCAACTCTTATTTATTTATTTATCTTTATTTATTTATTTCTTTATTTTTGAGATAGGTCCTTGCTAAATCACTAAGTTTCTGAGACTGGGCCTAAGCACATGATCCTCCTGTCTCAGCCTTCCAGAGTGCTGATATTCCTGGTATGTGCTACCATGTCTGGCTAAACATTGATATACTTCATGTTATATATATATATATATATATATATATATATATATATATATATGTTATATATATATATATATGTTATATATATATATATTCTTTTATGATATAAATTAAATCTTGAGCAATATGTAAATGTTATCAAATAATATGTATTCTTTTGTGTCTGATTGCTGTACTTTAGTATAATGTTCTGAAACTCATCCACATGTTGTATTTCAGTAGTTGTTTTAAGTAGCTGAACAGTACTTCATTGTATGAATATACCACAGTTTGTGTGTCCATGTTCCTTTTGTCAGATACATAGGTTGTTCCCACTCTGATTATTTACAAAGAAGACTGCTGTGAAGTTCTTTTATAGTTCTGTAAAAATATTAATCCTTTTCTAGATACATGATTTCTAAATATTTTCTCTTGTTGTATAGATTTTCTTTCCAGTTTCTTGATTTAACACACTAAAATTTCTTACTTTTGAAGAATTCAGCTTTTTTTTTCTACTTTTACTTTTTGATATTTTACTTAAGAAGGCTTCACCTAACCCATGACCATGAAGTCTTTCGTGTAAGACTTATGGTTTTAGTCCTTTTATTTAGACCTGTGCCTCATTTTGAGCTGCTTTATAAATATGGCTTGATAAAGAAGAGTAATCACATTTTTTATATGTAGTCATCTACTTGTCCTATCTCATTTGTGAAAAGACTGTTTTTTCTCATTGATTATATTGGTACCCTTGTTGAAAACCTATTAACATGAATGTGAAGGTTTGTTTACATTTCTATTTATATCATTTGTGCTATTAGCACACTGTTATCATAACTGTAGTGATAAGTAGCACAAGTACTACTATTTAGTAAGTCTTGAAATAGAGAAATGCATCTTCCAACTTGTTTTTCAAGATTCTTTTGACCATACTAAGCCTTTTGCATTTCCATATAAATTTTAGCATCAGTTTGTTAATTTCTAGGAGAAAAAAAAAAGAGCCAATGGGGGTTTTGTTGGGAATTGGGTGAAACCCATGCAATTAGTTTTACTCTTTCTTGAGTTTCATATAAATGAAATCTAGCATATATACTCTTCTGTGTCTTGGTTCTTCTGGACATCATAATGATGCTGAAATCTATGTACATCATTATATGTGTTAGTGGTTCATTTCTTCTATTGCTGAGTAGTATTTTATTGTGTAAATATATGCTTTATCTATCTTGCTGTTGATCTACATTTCAGTAGTTTCCAGTTTCTAGCTATTATGAATTAAACTTCTGTGAAGATTCATGTGAAATTCATTATTGTGGGTATGTTTAATTTTTCTTTGATAAATGCCAAATAGTGGAATTACTAGATCTTATGAAGGGTGCATTCTTAAAAGGAACAGCTTTTCCAAAGTAGCCCTTCTGTTTTACGTGTTCACCAGCAGTATATGAAATTTTATTGATTGATCCCTTGCCAGCACTTGAAATTGTCAGTCTTTTTTATTTTAGCCATTGCAGATGATATGAAATGCTATCATTGTGGTTTAATTCACATTTCTTTAATGATAAGAAGTGATGAGCATTTTTAATGCACTGATTTTCTATTTACATATGTTAAGTTCTTTTGCCTTTTTGTGGGCAGTGACTGATTTTCATTATTTGGATGCATGAGTTCTGTATGTATTTTTCAGGGTAAGTAACCTGTCAAAATTTGTTTCAAAGTCTTTTCCATTTGTTGGTCTGCCTATTCATTTTTATGTTTGTATCTTTTGATGACCTGAAGTATTGTAGTGTTGAAGTTCTGTTTATTACTTTTTCTTTTACAAAAAATGCTTTCTGTATTTTAAGAATTTTCACCAACCCTATGTTAATAAAATTATCATTTTCTATTTTTCTGTAACTGCTTTGTAGTATCGGGTTTTACATATGCTCGCTAGTGGTTAATTTTTGCCTATGGTATAGGCATTAGGTATGCCTAGGCATTGGTATACCTAATACCTATTTCATCTTAAGAAATATCAGTATCTATGTATGCTTTTGTCCATTTTTAAACTTCCTTTATTGAACCGTCTTAGTGCCTTTCTTGAAAACTATTTGCCTCTATATGTATATTCTGTGTCTGGACATTGACTTATATTCTTTGTATTTATTTCTGTATCATTTGAAAATACCAAACTGTATGATTATTATGATTTTGTAATAAGATTTAAGATAAGGTAGTGTAAGTCTTTCAACTTTGCTATTTTCCAAGATATTTTCATTATTCTTTTATGTCTCATATCAATATTTGATTCAGCTGGCAGCAGCCCCAGGAGAAGCAGCAGTTAGGCCCACCACCACATGCCTGCTGGCCATCAGGGAAGCCTTCTAGGTCTAGCTGCACATATTTTGAGGAGCCAGCCCTGCACCCCATAACCTCCCTGGGAGCCTGGGTTCAGAGAAGCCCAGGTGCCTGGCCCATTCCCTTACACTGCAAATGGACAGACAATGTGTGAAGCACTAGGCAACGAGCTTATCTGGAGAAACCCAGGAAAATGTCAAAATGAAGGAGCAAAAGGTGATCCCTGGCCTCCAGCCCACACAGAACAAGTCCAGGAGATATGGATGTAAAAGAAATCGAAGTCGCACACTTGAAATTTCTGGGATGATGGCAACTGAAGTAAAGAAACTACTTCATGAGGCTGTAAAAGAAATTGGATCAGAAATAATATCTCAGGTAAAAGAAGAAATGATAAGCATAATAAAAGGGTTGCCCAGCATATCTGAAGAAGACATAGATGGCCGGGTGTGGTGGTGCACGCCTTTAATCCCAGCACTCAGGAGTCTGAGGCAGGAGGATTGTTGTGAGTTCCAGACCAGCCTGGGCTACAAAGTGAGTTCAAGGTCAGCCTGAACTGCATAGTGAGACCCGGTCTCAAAAAATAG